>PVKC010030240.1:0-14875 GCA_004027635.1 Crocidura indochinensis | reverse complement strand
AGGTAGGCATGTGAGTATATTTTAAAAAGCTACCCAAATAAAGTTATACAATGTTTTATTTATTTTAGGTCAAAGTCTTTTAAAGAAGTAAAATGTCATGATAAAAACTAAGTAATGGGTATATATTGCATGGTGAAATGGTTCAAAGGACTAAGAGCAATTCTGTGTTATGGAGGCCCCAGGTTCAATTCCCAGCATCACTGTCAGTCATTCCAAGGCTCCAGTATGGGAATAGTCCCTAAGCACCACATAATGTGGCCCAAAAGCTAAAAAACTTGTTGATAAGAATGGAAAAGTTTAAATTAGAATTTTCAATAAAATGCTAGAAGGTCATTCTGTCATTGATTTGCCCATGAACATACAAAAATCCACATGGTTTTCTTAGGTTTATATTTAAAGTCATCTGAATTCTGCTCTCCATGGCATTCACTTTCTATGTTCTTTGTCCCAAGTAAAGTACAACATTGACAAATATTTCAAAAGCAAAGAGTTGCTCACTGTGCATATAGATTTAAGATATATAGTCCTTTGATTAGGGTAATATGCTCTTTGAATAGTAAACATATTTAATCAGTATTCTGTTCTAACTATGCAAATGATACACTTTTGGTGTGTAACTAGTATTGTATGCTTTATTTTGTGCACCATATGGTTTTCATAGATAACTGGGGTCTAATTGGTTTGACTCAAGCAACTGACACAAATATGCAAATACAGTCAGAATAGAAAATCTTTTGTATCCTAGTTCCCTTCTGCACTTTTGATTGAAATATGAATACTTAAAATAGTTCTGTGAAGCTTGTTTATTTGAATACTTTGTAATTACAGCCATTCTCCATTGTCTACATTCAGGACTATGACACAAGGAAAAACCATTGACCTAGTGCATTTATTTAACACAGTCCAAGCTTTAGAAGAGCATTAACCTTGTTATCATTTGCATTTGCTTAGAAAAAATCAGCATGCCTCTCCGTTAAACTGCTATTAAATATATACTATAGTATAAAAATTCTATGCTTGATAAAGTTATTTTTTAAAGGAATTAGTACTACAGAAATAATTGTCATCTACTTTCAGGCATTTCTTAAGTGCATGTATAGAAATATGCATCCATATGTATTATATAAATGTGTAACAATTTTCTATATATTAATTGATTTTTACACTCATTTATAAACAAAATTTTTATATCTTTAAATAGGTAATGTTTAGAAAGCCAAGTGCATTGCTTCAATAGAGGTGTCTATCTCTATCTCTGTATTCTGTAGCATCATATTTTTCTTTCTTTTGACCCTTCCACAATCTGTTCACATTACATATGGGGTAGATCATAACATCAGTATTTTCACTTGAAGGACTGCCAGCATAGCTTTCTTCTGTTACTTTCCCTGGATACATAATTACTTCTGGACAAAACAATGGTCTACTACAGATCCAGATACAATTGATTACCAAAGACTTTCAAGAAGCCTGAGTCTCTCCTGGTCATTTCTGAACTTAACTTTGTGTTTTTCCATTTTCTTCTTGTTGTGAACCAAATCTATAGTGCTTCTTGATATTTTGCTTTAACAGCAATTCTAAAGTCTGTATCCCCATGAATATATTTTATGAAACTAAATGAGATAGAAAGTATCAAGGGAAAGGAAATATATTTTCTACTTTATCTACCTCCTTATAGTAACCTAATACAAGGCTTTACATACAATGAAAATGCAAGAAATGTTAATGATTTTTACACAGAGGATACTGTGAAATAATGTATCGTATTTGTAAATTTTATTCAGAATATATTTATTCTATGACTGCTATTCCATGGGTTAATGTACTTAAGTTATTGAAGAACTATGAAATTAAATGCTCTATAATTAAGTTGATTAATTGGTACTTTAATAATTGTTTGTAATTATTAGTTTGTTAACTATATTTCAAAATAACTAATATTACATACAAGACTTTTTGGGTTCATTTTCCATTTTCAACTGATCATCAAATAAAGCTAACTTTAAAGTAACTTCTCATATCTTTGGGAAAAACCTATGTCCAAGTAGATTCAGTGGATTTCTGAGTCATCTGAAATTGATCCAAAAATGAAGTGCTAAGATAAGCAGAGTTAAAATAACTCAATAAAGTACCTCACTTTGTGTTAATCCTCCTCCATTTTTAATTGTCCAGGAATAATAATGGTACCATGACCTTGTACTATTACTAGAATAGAATGACTATTTATCAACTGTCAATCTACAGAACTGAAAATATGGTTGCTATTCAGCTCTGGGTGTTTTTTTCTCTTTGAGAAAAGTAAACTATTCTCCCTTTCAATAGTGAATCATTAACCAGTTTTTTGTAAACACTGAATCACTTCTTAATTCTCTTACGCAGGCATTTTTCACTAAATCTGGTAATTCTTGCAATGACAAGAGTTCAATGTTCAAGATAAAATAGCAAGGCTTTTGGAAAAAGCTTCTGAAGAATGAGATTTATTTTTACACTGGTACTTGAAAAAACATCACTGTTATAATTGGACTTTTCTGTAACATATTTGTCCTTTTCCTTGGTGTGAATATCAAACCTTTCCCACTTTCAAACGAATACCTACTGGAGGGAATCATATACACTCACATTTCAGTGCTTGTCAATTCTATGTTTTAACTGGTTAAAAATCAGACCCCTAAAAACAGAATTAATGTAATTTGACATGAAAAACAGATGGGAGAATGGGCAAGAGTCTTGTGTTATGACCCCACTATATAGGAGATAAATTCATCTTTTGCCAAAATACATGTTCAATTCTCACTAGGGACTCTTACTCACCTCAGCATCCACATGCGCCATCTGAGCCCTGTCCATCTGTGATTCACCTTCTGGCCAAGAATCACTTGCTTCCAAACCTAATGGAAGAAACTTTTTAACATTATATATATCCTTGATTCTTATAGTACATATTCATATTAAGTATGTGCATTGTCAGTAAACTTCTATTGACAGAGGAAAGAGTAAAGAACCCAGGTTTCTCCAAGATGGCTAATGATATTCTACCATTAATATCTTGCAGTGACATGGGAGATATATCATGCATGATTCCTAGTTTCTTACAAACACAGTGCTCCAAGACATTCATATGCATCACGGCTAATTTACATCAATCTTTTTCATGTATGGACAACTGAAATGAAATATAATAGTAGATTAAAATAATTATAAAATCTTAAGACATCATAGTAACTGCAAACTCATTTGCAGATCATGTAATATTAGGTATGTCAGTAGATTAGCTGTTACATATAGGAATGGTCTGTCATAAAGTTCTTTGTCACTACAAGTATTATATTATAGATGTGGTTTGGGGGTAACCATGACTTTTTTGTTTTGTTTTGCCTTTTTTGGCCACATCCAGTGACGCTCAGAGGTTACTCCTGGCTATGCGCTCAGAAATTGCTCCTGGCTTGGGGGACCATATGGGACATCAGGAGATTGAACCGAGGTCCGTCCTAGGCTAGCATGTGCAAGGCAGAGGCCTTACAGCCTGTGACACCTCTCCAGCCCAACAATGATGATTCTTATATATTGGTTTGATAGCAAGCAGTAATAAAATTCAATAAAAGAGATGTTTTCCTGATGCATTGTATTGGTGAACATTGTTCTTATGCATCCACCCTGGCATTCTGTTCTCAAAGAGCAAAGCTTTCCAAACAATGATGTAAGATTCCTTACTATAAATATGCAAATAGTTTTATATTTTACTAGGATCACAACTAATAAATCTTAAAGTTCTATATTCAACCTTACTAAATATGTAAATTTATTTCTTTAGGAGCGCATTACAAAGCAAAATTATATGGGAAAGGATAGAATCAGACACTTAATTGTGACCTTAATGTAGTAAACCCAAATGCTGATTTTCAATTTTTGGGGGAGGGTCATAGCCGACAGTGCTCAGGGGCCACTCCTGAATCTACACTCAGAAATCCTCCTGGCTGACTCGGGGACCATATGAGATTCTGGGATTCAAACCACCGTCCTTCTGCATGCAAGACAAATACCTGACCTTTATGCTATCTCCCTGGCCCCTGATTTTCAATTTTGCGTACCTGATATGTATATAACAGTATTATTCACAGTTTTTTGCAATTCTTTTGGAGGGCCACACATGGAGGTGCTCAGAGATTACTTCTAAATCTGTGCTTAGGAATTATTACTCTCAGAGTTCAGAAGACCATATGCAGAGGTGGGGATAAAACTATGATTGACCACACACCTTAACTGAGCTCTGTATTATCTCTCTGGCCTACTTCAACTTTCATAAAACTGATTACAAACCAAATGTAGTATCATCAAAAAGAAAGGTGTTGTCTGTATTTTAGCAAACACACTCAGTTCAATAATTAAAAAAAAAAGAGCAAATGTGTCCTTGGGTTTTGAATGTGTTGATAAAAGCTTTATTTTATTTTTGAAAATAGCTTTAAATTGACAAAAATTTATTCTAGGTTAGGTAATTTGATATACGTGCTTAAGTTTATAACACAAATATGTATAGTTCCATTTTTTCCAGCACAACCAAAGTTTCCAAGACCTTCACCACTGCCCTTTGGCTCCCTTTGGTTCAAATTTATTGCCCCTTTCTCTTCTCCACATTTTTTGATAGTTAATAATCCAAGGACATGAGTTTGACACTGTTTATATTGTCCATTCCCTTGATTTTATTCTACATCTATTAGTCATTGTACTGGGACACAGGGCGATAACACAGCATAGAGCATTTGCCTTGCACATGGCCAATCCAGGATGAACCTTGGTTTGAACCCTGGCATCCCATATATTTCCCCAAGCCAGGAGTAATTTTTGAGCCCATATCCAGGCGTGACCTCTAAACATCACTGGATGTGGCCCAAAAGCAAAAACAAAAACAAAATCATTGTACTTTCAATTCGGCATTTTATTGATTTTGTCATTATTTTCTTATATCTTTCCATTTATACTTACACATTTATACATGAATTTTTTTAATATTTATACATAAGAACTCAGTATCTAGTAAGTCTTCCTTGGTCCTTCTGAAGTTACTTTAATGTTAATTTTCATGGACATAATGATGTTATATCAGATAATTTGGGCAATCATTAGAAATATTTATTACAGAAACAAAAACTTTGGATTTCAGATGGGATAATGCTTGATTTTGCCAGAAAGGTTTAGAAATGACCAGAAAAGCATGCAAATTTGAGTTGAATGCATTCCTCTCTGATAAAGAGTGAGTAACGCATTGCAGGTATGAGCCACGGCAACAAATGAGAACAGCTTGCTCAATTCCACTGTTCAAGTTAAAATTGAATTTTTCTACAAACAGGAGAAAAACCCTGATATTGCCAAAATTCAACTAATCTCAGTGATTCGTGATTTTCTGCTTTTATTTAAAGCAGAAAAACTTTTTTTTTGGTTTTTGGGCCACACCTGATGATGCTCAGGGGTTACTCCTGGCTATTTGCTCAGAAGTCGTTCCTGGCAGGCACAGGGGACCATATGGGGGACCGGGGGATCGAACCGCGGTCCATGTCCTAGGTTAGCGCAGGCAAGGCAGGCACCTTACTTGCAGTGCCACCACCCGGCCCCCTAAAGCAGAAAAACTTAATATGTTTATTGACATATTGACAGAGCTCTCATCCTCATATGACAAAAAATGTGTTCATTTCAAGCAATTGTTCTCCTTTCTTTTACTGTGCCAATAGAAGAAATAGAGTTGTTAGTTACGAAACCATTATTCAGTCTGCTAAATTGTTCCACATAGCTACTCAGTTAGGAACAAAAAAATCTCGAAAACTGAAGAAGTATGACTTGAAAGTCTTCAAACTTGGAAATTTTTCTGTTTTTATTGTCTGGATTGAAATTAGTTACATAAGAAATTATGTTCTGGATGGCAAATTCTGCAAGAAAAACTCTGAATGCCAATTTATATGAAAGCCCAGAAAGATAAGAATGAAAACATCCTTCTTGAATCTGAGGTTATTGTATATAATGATTCTAAGTGAAATGATTTCTTGTTGAGAAAATTTATTTTACATGGGGAAAGAAAAATAAGGGATGAAATGACCTAAAATTCAAACTAACGCATTTTAAATAGAAAATAATAGCATCAAATCTAATTTCCCCTCAAAATAAGTGATTTTAATCTCTCTGAAGTTGCATAGTTTACTAAACATTTATAGGATTATGTAGTATGTTTTTGGAAATAACTTTAAGTTTATAGACTATTATGTGAAAATCCAAAGAGTTTGAGAAATTTAAACATGAGTCATTTGCCCAATAGGCCATAAAGTCATACACTATCAACAGTGGTATATTTTTTCTCAAACAAAACAGGTTTGTTCAGAAACAATAGCAAAAAGGTAGCTTGTAAAAGTGAAATTTTCTAGAGAATCTAGGCACTTGCCAAACATGAAGGCCAAAGCCTACCTAAACACAATTTAGAGAGACTATTGTAATTGTGGATGTCTTGGGAGGAACAAGGTGTGCCGCATCACACTGTGTTCTGTATCACACAAAGCAGGGAATTAGGGACAAGTGTCCTTCTTGACCAAATATGAGCTTTCAGGGCAGATGCAGAGTCTATATAAGAGCCCCTGCATTGCACCGGCATGAAAGTGCTGAACACTTCTCAGATCCTAGTTTCATTGTCTGTTCATGATTGAATTTATGTCCTACAATGTCAAGAACTTTAGGAAAAAGCAATGAGATCAAGGAATCATATGAAGGAAAGAGTGAGACAGAGAGAATTCTGTAAAGTAAAATATAGAAATAACACACCACACAGTAGGCACAGATGCCCTGTAGAGTGAACCATGTGTCCATAAAGTCTAGGGAAACTAAGCCCTCTATAGTAAAGGGTCTGGTTGGCTTACCGCATGGACTCTATTCTCTGTTTTCTTTTGCAAAACTGGTTTCATAGGCTTTTATTCATGTTGCCTTAGCTCAGGATACATAAGCAAGAATGGAAAAAATTTTATGTTCATGTTGTCTACATTTAGTTTCATGAAGGAATATTTCTGCTTAAGTGGGGTCCAGTTTTCTGTTTGGACATTAAGTCTTATTTTACTTATTCTGTTCCTGACTAAGCATCTACATTGGTGTTGATAAAAGGGTTGGTAATAAAATTGCTTTACATGTTATGTCTTGATTATGTCTGCTTTCTGTATGTTCATCTGACCATCTGTCTCTCCCAAAAGAAAAGTTCTTACTGAAGTCAGAAGGGCAATGAAGAGAGGAGACTCTACTCAGATGTACATCAGAGAATATATTAAAACATTTTTGGTTTGTTGTAAAGCCACATTGGTGATGCTCAGGGCTGACACCTGACTACAATTATATATCTGTCAGGCTTAGGGAACCATATAAAAATGCAAGATATACTCAAATTCCAGAGCCTGATTGAGACAACTGCAACTGTGAAGAACTTCTGAAAACATAATGAAAGACTATCCTAGGCTTCACCTTAAGATTGGTGCAAAAACCAAGACCACCAACTACAGAAGACTTATTAAAACAACAGTGATGTAACCAAACTTCTAGAGCCATAAAGAAATACCCTACCCGAGGCTCCATCCTATGACCTGTGCAAATATCAAGATCTCTAGTTACAGAGGCCTGCTTTTTTAATATAATTTTTATTTTGATCATAGTGGCTTACATATTTTGACAATAATATTTTAGGTACATATTTACATAAAATACGGAGGATTCCCATCACTGATTTGTCCTCCCTACATCTCTGTTTTCGTCCTACCTCCCATGTCCTCCTCCCTCACCCCCAGGGCTGCTAGAATATGTGATTCTCTCTGTAACTAGCTTACTACTTAATAGTCTTGCACCTGTTTGGTCTTGATGCCTCCCTTATTTGCCCCTCTAACTGGGAGGCAGGACTAGATAGTTCAAGTTATGTGGTTTTGTTTGAAGAAGAGGAAAGTAATAAACTGGGGTAAAAGTTTAATACGCCGAAAATGGGTGGAATCCTAGAGGCTCTCATCATCGGTTTGAGAGACGAAGGAGAAAAACAAGGTGAAACACCCCAACAGTACAAAATGAAGTGTCAAATTTCCATTGAGCACTCCAACAATAACAATAAGCACCACAAAAAAAGCCATGGTCTTGAGATAAAAAACATGGCAGAGCACATAAAGAAAGAAAAGTAAAGAAAAGAAGGAAAAATAGATATAAATGGGGACAACAACTTTAATAATCACACCAAAACCAAGAAAGCGACTAGAAGTAGATAGATACATAAAAATAAAAAATAATAAAAATGAATATAAAAATAATATATAAAAAGTAAAGAATGTTTTGTGTTTTTGCCTCTTTTTCCCCTCCTACACTGGCACAGTAAATATTGGGGTCATTCAAAAAGGAATTCACTTGGCCTAAGAGATATGGGGTTTCTCCAACCTTGGAGTATATTGTCATAGGATTAACTATAGACTCCGTTAAGGTTCATTTACTCTCCCAGTGGTGCTTCCGTGGTGTTTGGAAGACTTCTGCTCCATCCTGGGTGATAAAATCAGACCTCTGTATCTAGATATCGCAGTATCTGCACAGATCCAGGAGTGGGACTTATGATGAAGTCTTTCTTTGTGGTTCTAGAAGTTCTGTTCCCTCAGTGGCATTTTAATCCATCTTCTGTAGTTGGTGGTCTTGGTCTTTGCAATGATCCTAGGATGGAACCTAGGATAGCGTCTTTCATTGTGTTTCCAGAAGTCCCATTCCATTGCAATTGTCTCAGTCAGACCTTTGGAACTGGGGATCATGGTTGTTGTGCAGGTTGTAATTCAAACCCTAGACTAGGACTTTTTTATTGGTCCCAAGATATATACAGTCCAGTCATGTTTCTAGCAGCCACTCATCTGTAAATCACGATCTTGGCTTTTGGACTGACCAAAGGGTGACAAGTCTTCTGATTTTGTCTTATCGTTGGCTGGTGAGGTAGGATAACCTGCTCTTAGGTCAAGTTGTTCCCATTTTCCTTGTTGTCAGGTTATCATATTAGTGCTGACACTTGTTGGTGGCCCAGCAGTATTAAGAATGTCCCGGGTGGCATTTGTTTCCTTAGCTGTTTTGAAGAACTTTGTCGTTTCTATGTCTGGGATTTAGGGTTCAAGGCTGGATGGATGGTGTCTAACACCTGGGGTCTAAGTTGGGTCCGCATAACATATTTTCAAGGTGGGAGATATCCCTCTATTGTAAACAAGTATGAATTCTTATCTCTAGTAGATAAGAGCTCATTTTTATATGAAAGGATTCCCCCTTTTTTGTGTGTCTTTGCAGGGAGAAATGGTGCTACATTATATTGCCAGTGCATTTGGGGGTGGACAGAAAAGAAAACAGAAACAGGTCACACACCCAAAAAAAGATAAAAATAGAATAAAATATATTTGCTCACATATGTATATGTAGAACAAACATTTAAAAACTGAATTAACAAATTAAAGGAGCAAAGTGATGCAAGAGACTACCTTACTTTTGGGGAAAAGCAGGGAAAGAGGTGGTATAATACAAGTCTTATACTTATGTTGGAAGTATAGATTTCCCCATTGTCTTCTGGAATTTTCTTGTTGTGTGTGGGTTCCCAGGCACCTTCCCATCACAGCTCCTGACCTTGAGATTGGCAAAAAATTTGCTGCAGGAAGGTCTTGGAAGAGTTCTTGCATTGGGGATACTTTTAGAGCTAAGTCCGGTTTCAAATAACAGTCCATGTTAGGGGGAGTTGGTAGGGAGGGCTGCACAGCATGAGCCCCCAGGGCAGTTGGTTGCCTTTTCTTGCAGGGGACAAGGTGTGGGTTTGACTGAGTGTCCCTTCGCTTGGGTGCTGGGTACTGGTTCTTTGAGGTAGGAGGTCAGTCTTGATGCCTAATGGATTAAGAACTGAGGGTGAAGATTTTTAATATGGTGGGAGGTCTGGATGGGATTGAGGGGTGAAGGGATAGTTGGATTTCCAAAGGGGGAAAGGAATATATGGAAGGGGCAGGAAATAAGAACAGAGAAAAAACATTAGAAAGAAAGGGAAAAGAAAAAGAAAAGATAAGAAAAGAAAAAATAAAAAAGAAAGTAGTGAGAAGAGAGGAGAAAATAGCAAGGGAATGCTTGTTTGCTTGAATGTGTTCAATGAGTAGGGCCTGTAGTATAAGTCTGTATGTCACAGTTGCTGCTTTGGTGGTCTGACTGGTCACATGCTTTAAATCCTAAAAGAAGCTATAAACTAGAGATAAAGTGTCTCGGTACATTCTCGTAGTGCAAGCTGGGTATGGTATCTAGTGTGACTGAGCCCCGAGTTACCATATTAGTTTGTCCACCCTTTGTATCCAAGAACTGTGGACAGAAAAGCTGAGTGGTTATTTTAAATATAGTAAGAATAAGGCATTAAACATAGTGTTATGAGATCTTTCCATTGGAGTCAGTGATTTCCCTTGGTATTCTTTACTTGTGATCCTGTATATAATCCCTAAGGGATTATTATGGGCCTTTATAATAGAAGGCTGACGAAAATACCTGTTTTCTCTATGCTGCTGCTTCTGCTGTTGCTGGTTTCCTTGTGGTATAATGTGTAGTCAAGAGTTTGCGTTGTTCCTTTTTCGTGTATTTTGGGTATTGCTCCCAAGTATGTGTTGACTATTACAGTGTTTGGAGTTTCTACCCTGTTAAACCCTGTTTTTTGATTGTTGAGTATTAGTTGTATATAAGGTGTATGTTCTAGGTATTTCATAATAGTACTATCATTCTGTGTTTATCTTTCATCTTCTGCCTTACTTCATTTAACATAATATGTTCTAGGTCCTACAAATTCTGTGATTGTATCATTTCAGACTGCCATTGTGCATACATATCTCATCTTAATGATCCATTCATCTGTTGTTGGACATCGAGTTGGTTCCAAGATTTGGCTGTTATACTGAGTGCTGCTATAAATAGTGGGTGCACAAGTATTTTGGAATGAATGTCCTTCCAACTTGGGGATATACCTAGGATAGCAATTGCTGGGTCAACTAGCAGCTCAATTCTGAGTTCTTTGAGCAATCTCCAGACTGTTCTCCATAGGTGTTGGACTAGGGGAACTTCCCGCCAGCAGTGAATGAGAGTGCCTTTCATTTCGCATCCCCACCAACAAAGATTGTTGCCATTATTTTTGATGTGAGCCATCCTCACTGGTGTAAGGTGTATCTCATTGTTGTCTTGATTTGGATCTCCCTGATGTTGAGTGAAGGTGAGCATGTTTTCATGTGCTTGTTGGCCATCCTTCTGTCTTCCTCAGAGAAGTGTCTATTTATTTCATCCCCCCATTTTATGGCTTTATTTGGTTTTGGGGGGCACAGCTTTCTGAATGCTTTGTATGTTCTAGATATCAGCCCTTTATCTGATATGTCGAGTGAAAAGATTTTTTCCCATTCTGTTGACTGCCTTCTTGTGTTAAGTAAGGTTTCTTTTGTCATGCAGAAGCTTCGTAGTTTGATGTAGTCCCATTTCTTTATGTTTGATGCTAAAGTTTTTGCTATTGGTGCTCCATCCTCGAAGACCTTTTTGATGCATAGGTCTTCAAGTGTACTGCCTATTCTATTCTCCATAAACTCTTAGATTCAGGTCTGATTTCAAGGTCTTTGATTCATTTTGAGTTGATCTTTGTATAAGGAGTGAGGTATGGGTTAATTTTCACTTTCGTACATGTGGTTTTCTAATTGTATCAACACAATTTGTTGAATAGACTTTCTTTGTTCCATTTCAAGTTCTTGCAGAGTGCCTGATTTTATCATCTGAGACTGAGAAGAAAGTTTCCAAATATCATAAAAGGACCTAGGGAAGAGAATAATAGCATGTACAGAGCCTGTAGTTATTCCCATTACAGTATACTTCAAGGGCGGAGAAATCCTGTATCTCTTAAGCCAAGGGAATTCTTTCTAATCTCCCCAATATTTACTGTGCCTATGCAAAAAAAGCACAAATTAATTTTTTCTATTGTTGTTGCTTATTTTTTGTTTTTTAATTTTTGTTTGTTTTTATGCTTTGTTTTGTTTTAATCTTGGGACCATCATTATTGTTTGGTTGTTGTCTTTATTGCTGTTGTACTTCTTGTTTGTCTTTTGTTTGATTTTTTGTATTCTTGTTATGTTTTTCTTCCTTTTTCCCTTTCTTCTCTTAAATTGATATCTATAGCCTCTAGAAGGGCCCCTTCCAGTTTTTGCTTATTTGATTGTACACCTCTCCTTTTTCTTTTTTTCCTTCTAACAGACCACATAACTTGATCCATCTTGTTGTACCTCACAAATTGGTGGAGAAATAATGGAGGGTAACAAGAACAAACAGTCGTATGAATATTGAGTAGAAATAAAAAATGATCAGACTTAAATACCAAATTTAAAGCCAACGACAACAGAATGGATACCCAATATACAACAAGTTAGATACAGAGAGGACCACTTATACTAGCACCTGGGGGGGGGGGGAAGGAAGGGGATATGTGATGTGTGCTGGGAACAGGTATGTAAGGAGGACAACATTGGTGGTGGGAATGCCCCTAATTCACTGTCACTATGTACCTAAAATATTACTGTGAAATATTTTTAATCCACTGTGGTAAAAATAAAAAAAATATTTCAAAAAATATACCATATAGAACCCAGTTTGAACACATGCAAAGAAAGCACACTACCCACTCTGTTATCTTTTCAGCCCTTACCTCACAAATGTCTATTAAAAATATAAGAGAATTTTAGTTTGGAGATAAACAAGGAGTCTTGAGAACATCAGGTTTTTCTGGTCTTCTAAATGATGTATTTTTTGTTCATTTCTTCCTTGTCACAGGTTTTAAATTCTGATGGCTGTTCCACAGTCAAAAGGCAAGTAGGACAAATAAAGTGGGTGTGAGAATTCCTGCCCATTGTTCTCTCTTTATAAAATTCAGTATGAACATGTATACTGGTACTACAAAAAATCTGTTTTGAAAACAGAGTATGAGAGTTATGCTCTTTTGTCTAAACTAAATTATTGATATCAAGTAGCCCTGTCACTTTGCTTCAGTGAGGCCAATTTCAAGATAGCCTCGAGTGAAGTTGAGGAAGACAATGGTTCACACTGGATAGATAATAGAACAACTGTATTTTCACTGAGAAGGTAATGAAAACAGATTTTTTGTTTGTTTGTTTGTTTTTTTGGGTCACACCCGGCAGTGCTCAGGAGTTACTCCTGGCTCCATGCTCAGAAATTGCTCCTGGGAGGCATGGGTGACCATATGGGGCACCGGGATTCGAACCAATGACCTTTTGCATGAAAGGCAAACACCTTACCTCCATGCTATCTCCCGGGCCCCTAAAAACAGATTTTACATTCAAATTTGATCTCCAGATTAGTAAAATCAGCACAAACTGGAAGCCTATTAACAGTACAGGGGCCAGAGCTATAGCACAGTGGTAGGGCATTTGCCTTGCACACAGCCAATCCAGGACTGATGATAGTTAGAATCCTGGCTTCTTTTGTGGTCCCCAATCCAGGAGCAATTTCTGAGTGTAGAACAAAAATAACCTTTGAGTATCACCGAGTGTGCCCCAAAAACAAAAAAATAAAACAAGAGTACAAAAAGAGTACATTTTTTTCTTTTGATTTTGGGGCCATGCACAGTAGTGATCAGGGATTACTCCTAACTCTGTGTTCAGGGATCAATCCTGGCAGGGTCAGTGGGCTATCATGACTGTCCAGGACCCAGTTTGGCTGCATAAAAGGCAAGTCCCCTAACTATTGTACTATCCTTATGGCCCCCCAAAGTACAAATTCAGTGCTCCCCTATTCCTAGAGAATTGTTATATCCTGAGGAGGTGTTAGAAATCCTGTCTTTAATAAGTCTTCCAGATGAGTCTGAAATGCATTATAATGTTAGGTCATTTGCATTAATACAGGACTTCTTAAACATTCTCTAGTCTCAACCCTTTTTTCTCAAGAAATACAAAATATACAAGGACAGCTAGAAATACCTCAGGTTTACTCTGTATTTGAGATGGAGTTAATTTAGGTCATTCCTTGTTCAGAAACATTTCAGAGTTGCCAAATTCTTCATAAGCTCCACTTACCATTACATGGATCTAGAATACTTATACATATTTTGTTGTATTTTTCCAGGGGCTTCACATGGGTGATGCAAAGGGGGTTACTCATTGATTGCATTCAGGGATCATTTATGGCAGTCAGTACTCAGTAGGTGGGATGCTGAAGATCAAGGCTGGGTAGACCTGAATGCAAGGCAAGAACTCTACCCTCTGTAACTAAGTCCCTTTACTGACATTTATAGAGCACCAAAATTTCCAAGGTTATTCAATGTTGAGTTTTAGGTGTACGATGGTTTTAGCACCAATGTTAACTTTCCTCCACTAGAGCTCTCATGTTCTTTCCTATTACATTCATCCTGTTGAGCTTTGTTATTAAATTTTTGGTCTCATGATTTCACTGTTGGTGATTGTGGTTTGGATATGTATCCTTAATTTTTCTTAAATATCTTTTATTTGCCCCACCGTTGTTTCACATCTCTTCCTTGCTCTCTCCTCCAATCTATTTTATCTCTTTTTCTCTCTAGATTGTTCCAAGGGTGATCCTCTTTAAAGACCACCTTCAATTCATTGAGTTTTCTCATTCTTTTGTTTTAAATACAACATATAAGTGACATTTTATGCATCTTCTTCTTCTGGTTTACTTCATCTGGCATGTTATTTTCCATTTGTTTCCATGTTCATATATATCAGTTCTTCAGGATACACTCATCTGTATTTGCAATCGAAGTTTATTCCAAATCTTAGCTATTGTACTGAATGCTGCAATATATAATTGTGTGCATAAATCCTTTTGCAGGAAAACTTTTTCA
>PVKC010030239.1:0-14870 GCA_004027635.1 Crocidura indochinensis | reverse complement strand
AAAGAAAGAAAGAAAGAAAGAAAGAAAGAAAGAAAGAAAGAAAGAAAGAAAGAAAGAAAGAAAGAAAGAAAGAAAGAAAGAAAGAAAGAAAGAAAGAAAGAAAGAAAGAAAAGAAGGAAGGAAAGAAGTAAGGAAAGAAAGAAAGAAGAGAGAAATGCCCACTAGAGTCAATTAAAAGGGAGGGCAGATGGAAGAGAAACTGGAGACACTGGTAGCAGAAAACATGTATGATAGATAAAGGGATGGGTGTTTGACTTTGTATTTCTAAAATTAAATCATTAAGAATTGTATAACTGTATCTCATGGTTATTCAATTAAATAATTTATTTAATTGACAAAAAAGAAAAATATAAATAATAGGAAGAATCAGTACCAACCTCTTATTTTCCATTGATAGGTAATGTGTATGCCTGTGTACATGTGTATGTGTGTTCTTTTGTATGTGTATGCATGTGTGCAGTGTCCCTCACGTAGTAATTTCTCTTTTCTAAGGGAAAATAAATCTATCCAAACTTCAGCATCCAAACAGTCCTCTCTCTTCTCTTCCTCTCCTTTTTGGATTCGTTGGAGGTCAGACAAAGGTCTTCAGAGAGTGTGTGTTTTCTTTTTCTAATGTGTGGTGTTCTTGGATGAGACAAGCTTCGACTCCTGTGGAAAGGCACTGCTCTTCATGACGTGTTTTCATCCCAGTGCAGAGGTGGTATTACTGCAGACCTAAGTGGGAAAGCTGCCTCTAATCTCAAACTAGTTTGACTCACAGACACACCTGACATTCCTCCTGTCAGCATCACCTGATGCCCTGAGGCCTCCATGCTTGCAGTTCAACTGGGAGTTAGTGGATTCCACAGCCACTTGGGAGGCCCAGAGTCCAGCTCTTTCAAAGTTGAGTGCTGTTAGTTCCAGGTTCCTCACCCTCTGGGTGACATGCTTCTGCAAGGGATGACTGCAGTGGTCATCTGCTATTGGAGAGGTTTGTGATCATGCAGAAAATATGTGTGCATGGCCCTGAGTGGTCCTGGAAGCAGAGAAGGGAAATAATTCTCAGTGTGTTTGACACACATCAAGAATTTTTGGCTAACTAGAGTATTCACTACATTAACATTCCCTTGGTGAGACAACCTTGCCTAGCATTGCATCAAGTTCCAAGAGGAAGAGAACAAAGAGAGCAAGCTGTTGCTTCCCAGATGTTGGCAAGATGAGGGGTATGTAAGGGTCCTGAAGCCTTCAGCCTAGTTTACCCCCTGGTCAGGTTTATTTTAAGACTTGAATGTCAACCTAGAAGTTTGCATTAATGCTTGCTATGTTCTTCACGGGGTTCCATCTCTTTGGGCATTGTTTCAAAAACAATCTTTCTTCTTCAGAGCTGCCACAAATGAGACAATCCTCTGGTCACTAATGCAGATACCAACAAGCCAAAGACATCAGAAATGTAGATTAGTCATTCTCTTTGTGTTCACCCTAGGTAGATTAGTCATTCTCTTTGTGCTCACCCTAGGTCACTCATGTCTAACTTGTTATGTGCATTTTTTTCTTTGTGCTAAAGGACAGTTGTCAGAGCCAAATAACTTGGAGAATCTTGGGACAGGAGTGGAGGGCTTTGGATGGTCATAAACTTGTTGCAACTGTGCGCATCAAAACCATACAACAGAAGCGATGTCATCTAGACTACAGAAGAAATTCAAATTCATCTTAAAATGTTATTAATTTCTATTCTATCAAAACATCAGAGATTTTGTATGAGTCAGAGCAGTGGTGCTCACAATGGAAGAAACAGAATCACCTGTGAAGATTATTCCACATATTGTCCACACCTGGACTTTTAATTTAGTGACTTAGGGAATGGGGTGCTGCAAATGTGCTTTCTTAGATAATACTTCTGTTATCTTGAAGCTACTGGCTCAACAGATACAGTGAAACCACTTTAAAACAAACAAAAAAAATGCAGCCAATATAAAGTGCAGTGCACCATGAATCAATGATGTGGAGTATTTCTTCATGTAAAGAAGGTACAAAACAAAGATGGGAACCATCAAAGCCCAATACCCCTCCCAATTCTCCTAACCTTTACAGTTAGGTTTGGTTTAGACTTGCTTTAGATCTATTAATCTATTTAATTCTCAAAATATTGCTATACTTTAAGTGTTATTTCTTTTTTTTTGGGGGGGTCACACCCGGTAGTGCTCAGGGGTTACTCCTGGCTCCATGCTCAGAAATTGCTCCTGGCAGGCACGGGGTACCATATGGGGCACCGAGATTCGAACCGATGACCTTTTGCATGAAAGGCAAACACCTTACCTCCATGCTGTCTCCCGGGCCCTGTGTTATTTCTTTTATTTTGATCAATAACCCATAGAACAAACAACTATTTCAACCATTTGAAGCATTCAGCTCAGTGGTATCAGATACAGCTACTCATTACAAAATCATTATTTTCATCCATCCCTAGGGTTCTTTAATCTCTCCAAGTAGGCATTCCATATTAGGCAATAACTCCCCACAATATAACAACCACAATTTGCTTCTTTTTTCTCTCTCAAAAGCTTAGCAATTTATAATCTTATCTAGAAAAAAAAGAAATTCATTTTCAAAAGAGAAATAATTGTGAGAACTAAAATTAATATGATAATTTGTTTGAATCTATTTTATTGATTTATAAATACAACAAATCAGATCACATAATATGATGTCACAACTATAGCAGCACTTATGCTCTATAGAAGTATGTTGTGCTTTATATCACAAATAACATTATTATAGAAGATTGACATATATGAAAGAGATAAAATGAACTTATGTTTGTTGTTTTATCTTATCATCCATTAAATACTCCCTATCCATCCTTCTCTGGTAACCACGATTCAGTGATTTATGCCTACTGTTTATGTTTATTTTTTAATTTTTACTTGACTTTCATTTTCATACATTGAACATATAGTTAAAATGATCCAAATTATTTTTGCTTAATAATATATCAAGTTTAACCATTTTTCTGCAAATAGAGGCTGAATAGTATTCTGTAAAATGTGACTATATGTACACTTTTCCTTTATCTAATCATGTATCAGTGAATGTCTAGGCAGCTATATCTTATCTATTAGAAGTGGCTCTACAAAATATTTTAATTACTATACCATCTCAAGAAAATTACTTTACATCCCATGGTTATCCATAGTAGAGGTATTGCTGGGTCATCTGGTAGTACTATTTTTGTTATGCAAGGAAACTATATTAATTTCTAAAATTATTACAGCAATTACATTGGCACTAAAGGTACACAAGGGTTGTCTCAACATATGTTGCTATCATTTGTATGTGAAAGCAAACACATGCACACAAGCAGTGGTTATGGGTGGGGCAGAGCCATTCCCAAGACACTTATTCAACTGAGATAAATAGTTCAATGCCCATCCTGGGAATGCATTGCTACATAGACCAGGTTCTTGGGGATCTCCAGCATTTTACCTCATAATTCTAGTTTTAGGTACACGAGGCATCTATTGTCCCGGTGTTCAAACTCAGATCACAACATGTGTCAGGAATACAGCCATGAGCATGTACTATTTCCATAAACCATAAATCATTTGCTACTCTTTATTTAAGCACCATGGTTACAGATATTTTTATAGTTGGATTTTAGTCATCAAATGAACACCACCCTTTACCAGTGTAAAGTTTTCCCACTATCAATTGCCCCCATTTACTTCCTCCCCCATCTCTGTCCCTTTGACTATAGGATAGGCATTGTATTTCTTTCTAACTGATATCGTCACTGTTAGCGCAGTTATTTCTCTAACTTTGCTCACCACTCTTTGTGGTAAACATTATATATCTCTATTGTTTCTGGGTATTATTACCACATTACCTTTTATTTTTCTTAATCCAGCAGATGGGTGAGACTATTCTGTGTCTATCTCTCTCCCTCTGACACATTTCACTCAGCATGTTTTTCTCCATGTCCATCCATGTATAAACAAATTTTATGACTTCATTTTTCCTAACAACTGTATAGTATTCCATTGTGCAGATGTACCACCATTCCTTTAGTCACTTATTTGTTGTCGGGCACCTGAGTTGTTTCCAGTATCTGGCTACTTAAATACAGATGCAATGAACATAGGAGTGCAGAGGACATTTTTGTATTGTGCATTTTTAGTTCTTAGGGTATATTCCTAGTAGTGATATTGCTGGATATTATGGGAGCTCGATTTATAGCTTTATGAGGATGGTTGAACTGGATAGCATTCCCGCCAGCAGTAAATGAGAGTTCCTTTCTTCCACAATACTGCCATGTCCTTCCTGATGTTCTTTGTTCATGTTCTTTATGATGTGTGTCAGTATCTGTACTGACACACAGGCATCTTTAAGTCTCTGTGGTGTGAGATGATATATCATTGTTGTTTTGATTTGTATTTCATTTGAATCTCATTGCAAATGCTAATCTCAGTTGATTTGCATCTCATTGTTGTTTTGATTGGCATTTGATTTTTTTGTTTGCTTGTTTTTTGGTTTTTGGATCACACTGGGCAGCACTTGGGGGTTACTCCTGGCTCTACGCTCAGATAGCACACCTGGCAGGCTGGGAGGACCTTATGGGATGCTGGGATTCAAACCAATGACCTTCTGTATGCAAGGCAAACCCTTTACCTCCATGCTAACTCTCTGGCCCCTTGATTTGCATTTGATTTTTATGTATTCTGGCACATCTTTATTTTTTCTTTGAGAAAAAGTCTGTTCATTTCTTCTCTGCATTTTTGATGAGTTTAGATTTTCTCCTTGTTAAGTTCTGCCAGTACCTTATATATCTTAGATATTAGCCCCTTATCAGATAGGTATTGGATAAATAATTTCTCTCATTTTGTCAGTGACTATTTTACCCTAGTCATGGCATCCTTTAAAGTGCAGAAGCTTCTCAGTTTAATGTAGTCCAATTTGTTTAACTCTGCTTCCACTTGTTTGTACAGTGATGTTTCCTCCTTAAAGATGCCTGTAGTTTCAATGTTATGGAGTATTTTGCCTATGTTTTCGTCACCAACGTACAGTTTCATGACTGATACCAAGGTCTTTAATACATTTGGATTTGTCCGTTGTGCATGGTTTTAAGAGCGGTCCAGGTTTGTTTTTTCACATGTGGCTGGCTAGTTGTCCCAATACCATTTATTTGAAGAGGCACTCCTTGCTCCATTTTTCAGTTTTGCCATGCTATCAAAGATGAATTGATTGCATTTCTGGGGTTCATTTTCTGAATATTCAAATTTATTCCTTTAATCTGAGGATCTATATTTATTACAATGTCATGCTGTTTTGATGACTATTGACTTGTTATGTTCCCAATATAAAGTTGAGAAAATTTATGCCACCCATTTCCTTTTTATAAGGATTCCTTTAGCAATTTGCAGCTGATTTGTTCTTCCAAATGAATTTCAGGAGACTTTGATTCACTTCGTTCAAGAATGTCATAGGTATCCTTAAAGGAATTGCATTCAACCTGTCCAATGCATTGGTGAGTGTTGCCATTTTAATAGTTGATTCTCCCAAAACATGAGAAAAGTATATGCCTTCATTTCCTATATCCTCTTTTATTTGTTGAAGCAGTGTTTTGTATTTTTCTTTGTATAGGTTCTCTACCTATTTAATTAAGTTCATATCAAAGTATTTTAGTTTCTGTGGTACTATTGTAAATAAGATTTTTTAATGTTTATTTCTTCTCTATCATTATTTGTATATAAGAAAGATTATTGAGTTTTGTAGCCTGCCACTTTGCTATACAAATCTATTATTTCTAGAAGTTTTTGGTAGAGTCTTTAGGGTTTTCAATAGTATCATGCCATCTATGAACAGTGAGATCTTAACCTTTCCTTTCTTATCTGATTGTATTAATATATTTTTTAAACTAATTGATATGGTATTATGCTGAATAGGAGTGGTGATAGGTGACAACCTTGTCTCATGCTTGATTTTAGAGTAATGTCTTTAGGTTTTTCTAAATGCATATCTAATAATATGATTATATGGTTTCTAATTTTATGATGTTGACTTAGTGTATTACACTGATTGACTTGCATAGGTTAAACCATCCTTGCATCTCTGGAATGAATCCTACTTAGTAATAGTATGTGACCTTCTTGATAAGACCTTGGACTCTGTTTAATAGGATTTTACTGAGCATATTTGCATCTGTATTCATCAATAATATCTGTCTGTAGTTCTCTTTTTTATGGCATCTCTGTCTGCTTTTAGTAACAGGGTGATGTTAGCTGCATAGAACCTATTTGGGAGTATTTCTGTTTCTTCATTTTTCTGGGAGATGCTGAAAAGGAAAGATGCTCTTGAAAGATTTGAAATAATTCTCTAGTGAATCCATCTGGACCTTGGCTTTTGTTTTAGGGAAGACTTTTGATAATTTTTTTGAGTTCCTCAATATTGATAGGAATGTTCCATTCTGCTAGATCATCTTGATTTAAATTTAGGAGGTTATAGGAGTCTAAAAATTAATCCATTTCTTCCAGTTTTAGTTTTTCTCAAAGTAATCTTAGATTCCCTTTAAATTTATCCATTTCTTCCAGTTTTATATAGTTTTTCTCAAAGTAATCTCAGATTACCCTTTAAACTTCTGTATCTGTAGTAATCTCCAAGTTTTTATTTTCAATTGAGTTTATTAATTTTCTATCTCCCTTTCTTTGAGAGTTTAGCTTATGATTGTTACCGGTAATCTTGTTTATTTTCTCAAAGAACCAATTCTTTAATTGATCTTTCAGTTTGTTTTCTGTATTTCTAATTCATTCATTTCTGCTCTAAAACATATTATTTCCTTGGATCTCCCTATTTTGGTTTATTTTTTTGTTCTTTCTCCAAAGTTTTAAGCTGTGCTATGAGATTATTTCTGTATCCCTCTTCTTCCTTTCTGATTAATGCTTATAAAGCATTATATATTATATATAATATAATATATTATATTTTTTCCTCTTAATACCACTTTTGCCATGTCCCACAAATTTTGATAATTTGTCATTATTCTTATTTGTTTCAAGGAATCTTTTGATTTTCACTATGCATTTATCTCTGACTTACTGGTTATGCAGTAGTAAGTTGTTTAATTTCCAGTTTTTAAAATGTTTTTCTCTGTGTCTGTTTGTGATTCACATCTAATTTATGTGATAAATATCTTAGTCTTTGATGTTGGTTGTTTGTAGACTTTTTGTTTTTTGTTTTTCGTTTTTGGGCCACACCCAGTGACGCTCAGGGGTTACTCCTGGCTATGCTCTCAGAAGTCTCTCCTGGCTTGGGGGACCATATGGGAATCCGGATCAGTCCGTCCTAGGCTAGCGCAGGCAAGGCAGGCACCTTACCTCCAGCGCCACCGCCTGGCCCCATGTTTGTGGACTTTTATTTATTTCTTTACTTATTTTTGGGTTTGGTGCCACATCTGGCTGTGCTTAGGGGTTATTCCTGGCTCTGTGCTCATAATTCACTCCTGGCAGGCTAAGTAGACCATATGGGGGCAGGCTAAGTAGACCATATGGGATGTAGAGAATAAAACCTGGGTCAGTGGCGTGCAAGGCAAAAGCCCTATCCACTATATTATCATTTCAGCCCATTGACTGTTGGTGTTTCATGGAGATTTTCTTCTTGATCCTCTATAACTCCAATAATTCTTATGTTCTTTCTATTGAGTTTATCACAGACCTCTATTTTTATTTGTTCACATTCTTTGAGGATTTTTTTCAGTCGTCTGATAATTTGTATTAGGGCTCTTTTACAGTCTCTTCTTTTGCATGGAGTTGTGTGTCTCATCTTCCAGAACACTTATTCTATCTTCAGCAGCTGTTACTCTGTTAGTGTGACTTTCCAGTGAGGTTTTCATTTCATGGCTATCAAAAATTTTAGCCCTGATATTTCAGTTTCGAGATTTCTATTTTCAACTCTCATGCTCTCTTAATTTTTATTTGTGGTTCATTCACTTTGTTCCATATATTTTTTGAGTTCATTGAATATCCTCCAAATGTCCTTTTTAAAGTCTTTCTCAGAGAGGATATGAGGTAGGTGGCTGTTACTAGTTGGTTCTTAAGATCCATAATTTATATTTTTAACCAGAGTGGTGTTCTGCAATCCTTTTCCATAGTGTTCTCTACAGTGTCTTTCTTTCTATGTGCTTTTCTGGTGTACATTGACTAGGTGATAAATACAACCATGGAGCTTTTCTCTCTGACTGCTGCGGTCCTCTGCTTTTGTATCTCTGGGCAGGAAAATCCTATGTTCCATCTTTGGAGGAGGGTCATCACCTCTTAGTTTAAATATGTCCTTTGAGGGAGGAAACACTCACCCCTCTGTTTTTCAGGGTTTCTGTCAGCCTAGCCTAAATTCCTGCTGCCTTTCTGTCCCTGTGCATAACTATATTCTACTTCTAACTCTATTAACTGGACTGACATAAGGCTTTAAATAAATGATATTATAGAGCATTTGACCTTTTGGGTTTGATTTATCTTATACAATATCTTCAAGTTTTGCCCATGCTGTGTCATATATTATCATTTCATTCTTTTTGAATGAGTTCATGTGTTAATACTATAATTGGTTTATTCAGTGGCCTATTGATGGGCATAGATTTTTCCAATTTTGAGCATAGTAAATAATGCTGATAGAAACATTAAAATTGGGGGCCGGGTGGTGGCGCTGGAGATAAGGTGCCTGCCTTGCCAGTGCTAACCTAGGACGGACCTTAGTTCGATCCCCCGGTTCCCCATATGGTCCCCCGTGCCTGCCAGGAGCGACTTCTGAGCAAATAGCCAGGAATAACCCCTGAGCGTCACGGCGTGTGTCCCAAAAAAAAAAAAAAAAAAAAAAGAAACATTAATTTTGAAATACCTGTTTAAGGGGCTTGGAGATAGTAATGCATTTGGATGCATGCAATTCTTAGCACTGTGTAATTATTAGAGCAATATTATTTATGTAAGTTTGACACCCTCAAACTTTATTCTTTCTGTTTAAGTTGTTTTACCTATTCCTTTTCCATTAAGAATCCAGATAAATCAATTTTTCCATTTCTCACAAAAAGAATCTTTGGGATATTGATAGGGTTTGTATTAAGCTGTCATTTTCCATAATAACAATATATTTCTTTTTTGTTGTTGTTTTGTTCTGTTTGCCATTCCCAGTGATGCTCAGGGATTACTCCTGGCTATGTGCTCAGAAATTACTTCTGACTCAGGGGACCATATGGTATGCCAGGGATTGAACACAGGTCTATCCTGGGCAGTTGCATTTAAGACAAATGCCCTACCACTGTACTATAGATCTAGCCCCAATATCTTTCATTTTTGAGCTTTTAAATTTATTTCAGAAAAATGTTTAGTTTGCCATTTAGTTTGGCCATTTTAAGCTTATCCTTTGTTTTGAATAAGTGAGGTTTAGGCCACACACACACTCCTGATTCTGCTCTGAGGGAACATATCTGGGGTTGAGTGTCAATGACCACATGGAATGCAGGTACTGAGCCTATGGCACTTGTATACAATTTGTAAGCATTGATTCACCTGCTTTCCTATCTTGTAGGACCCTATTTTTAAGTACTTTATTTTTCTTGATGATGTAGTAAATGCATTTTAAGATCATGTTTAGCTAATCCATTGCTTATGAGATGTGACTGATTTTAGATAATTCATCCCTTATGAAATATGTTGGTATTATACTCTGCAACATTGTAATTTTCTATTTTTTCAGTTTCCTATTTCCTATGTGAAAACTACAATATACAATGCTCAGTAGTTTTTCTAAGCACTTTCCTCATTTATTTTCTAAATATGTCTCCAATCCCACTGTGGTGCCTCCTGAATCTCTTCTTATTGTTAAAAAAGTTGCAGTACAAAGGAATGAGTTCATATCCCATTGAGCTCTTTAAAACAAATAAATAAGCAAGCGCCAAAACATAGTGATAAAACCAAAGCAGTTTATCACTGACATATAGATAGATAGATAGATAGATAGATACACCTAATACACTGTATAGATATTGAGAAAAAACTGAGAACACCCCCCCCTGAAGCTCCAGATACAAATGGGACAGCTTAATTTAGACTAAATAATAGGAAAAGGGGAGAGTTTTAAATTAGGGAGGTTAGCATTGAAGAAAAACAGTGTAGGTATGTAAGTTTTTTATTCCTGCTTTCATCAGGTAGAGAAAAGGAAGGTAAGCCATCACAGAAGAGTGAGATGCCATTACTGAGAGAAGTTCACATATAAATTTTTCTCACAAGTCCAACACACCTTCAGAGCTCCTCTGAAAGAATGAAATTCCTGCCAAAAACACATACTTTGGTTGGCAGATTTTCTTATCCCCTACGCTCTGAATTGCCTCTTCTGAAAATGTAATTAATATCTTGGCCAAGTTCTCACTTTAGGCCAGTAGGGAATCTAGAATTTGGAGTTTTCTTACCGCAAGGTCTCCTTATAACAATGTTTAGTGGCATTATGATATCCTCTAAGACATCCTAGCCATCCCTTTATTAAATAGCTTCATTATTAAATAAATTAAATTAGATACATTTCAAACTTTTTATTTTTAATGGTGTGTATGTAAGACATAAATAAATTCAGCCCATGGGTGGCCTGATTGGCACACTGGAACTGAGGTGCTCCTTGATTTTCCCTGAGATAATTCTACATGATATGTTTGGTTTAAATTTTATGTTTCATAATGAACCTAACTGTTGATTCTAGATATCTTCAATCAGTTAGAATTTAAGTTGATTTTTAAAAGGTAAGAAAAGAAAGTAACAACTTGGTCAAATTACCCTTGAATTCTCTGGGTGCATTTTATAGCCTCTTTCCACTAAAGTAACATGTGGAGTTCATTGGCTGTTTAATGAGGAGGATAACACTGAGCTACAATACTTAGAATCCTGAAAGAAGCCCAAGGGTGGCTTCCAGGCTTCAATGCCAAATGAAATGAGACCAATACCTCCTTTAAATCTGTGGGACTCCCCTGCTGCCCAAGAAGTGGTCATTGTACCTTACAAAGGAATGCCATGGACCCATCCCAAAGGCCTTAGACACCCTTGCCAAAAGGCAATGAACTTGAATTAAACAAGACTCTTCATTGGATGTTGCTGTTGCTGTTGTAAAAGACTCTGCCCAATGGCTTCAGGCCTGAGTAAATGTTGGCTTGGCTAACCTGGTACACTAAAATGAATTGGGCATGAATAAAGTGTAGGCATGCCAGTTCTTCCATTAACAGGAAGGCATGCAAGGGCAGCAGAGAGGGTCAGCATACCAAGCATGTGAACAAAGATTCCTCTCCAAAAGAAGAATTACAGGGAAGGGATGAACAAAGTAGATAATCTAATATGCTTGTTGAATACGATGATGAACACATCCATCTTTTTTTAGTTGCAGTTTTTTAGAGGTAAGCGTACCCTATACCCCAAGGTAGATGTAAGCACCCAAGAATGCCCATGGTCTCCTTAGTAGAATGTAGTTCACAATTTTTTAAGCTTTTTGGGGGGGTTTGCTTTGGTTTTTGGGCCACGCCTGGTGACACTCAGGGGTTACTCCTGGCTATGCGTTCAGAAATCGCTCCTGCTCCTGGCTTGGAGGACCATATGGTGTGCCGGGGGATCAAACTGCAGTCTGTCCAATGGTAGCGCGGGCAAGGCAGATGCCTCACCACTTGCGCTACTGCTCCAGCCCCAAGTTTACATTTTTTATTGTTCCTTATGCTATGAGAAATTTTCATAGGATCAAATGAAGGGAGAAGATAAGATAAAAAGAAAAAAGGACAATTTTATTTAGTTTAGTATCCTATATAAATATAAGTGATATTCTCACAGCATAGCAGAAAAAGTTAAAATAATATAAATAGACTTTAGATTTTAATACTATGCTTTAATGTACAGTAGTGAACTGGTAAATATATAATATTTATAAACTTAAAGGATATTTGTGCTACATACAAAACAGCCTATGTAAAACACTTGAAACTCAATTTAAAATATAAAATAAAACAAAAGAAAGGTTAAAAAACCATCCTGTTTATGCAGAGAGACAAAATAGATACATTATGTGTAAATAATAATTCCACAGTACAAAGTGAGTAATTTTTATACCATATATTTTTATTTCAATTTAATTGAATATTTAATTTTAATATGATATAGAAAGTTAGAATACTGTGAAGATTTATGGTATTATCAGCCTCCATCATAAAATTATATGTCTCTATCACCAAAGTGTCACTTATATATTGGTCATCTTCATCTGATATATTTTCTTCATCACTATGCCTTACAATTCCACTCAGGTTGCAATAAACTTCATGATTTCATTGCTTTTACAGCCTCAAGTATTTCATGTATCTATATCACAACTTCTTGACAACTTTGTCATTTACATATGGGTATGAATACTTTGTGAATTCATGATCTCATATTTGGGAAAGGATGCTAAAAAGTGAAGTCACTAGATCAGATGGAAGACATTTTTTAAATGTTCTTTACTTTAAAACAATGCATCACATAGCTGACACAGTTGACCATAAAATAATTGTTTTCAGAGAAATGAGTGAAAAGTTCTTAAAAAGAAATAGAAAGATAAACAAGAAAAAGGATGAGAAGAAAAGTTAAAAACAAAAATGAGCTGTTTTTCTGCCCAAGACAGTCAAGAAGATGCCAATGAGTGAAATCTCCAGGGCCCAAACATGGTAAGGTGGAGCCATAGGAGCGTGCCCACGGAGCATCTTCTAATCCAGAAACCCAGCACAGCACCTCTATAGAAAAACACCTCTATAGAAGTGTTGCAAAGGGGAAACAATGCAAGTCAACACAATGCATAAAGGATGAAGATAACATGAAAAGCCTCTCAGATAAGGAATTTAGAGTATTAATATGGAGGATGCTCACAGAACTCAAAGTAAGCATAGATCGATCTGAACAGATCATAATGGCAGAACTTACAACTGAAATAAGAGGTCTGAAAAAATCAGTAGATGAAATGAACACCTCAATGAACAGCCTCTCTAAAAAAGTAACAGCAGTTGAGGATGGGGTCAGGGAGGCAGAGGTTTAGATGCAGAACAACTTATAGCAGAAGAGATTGGGAAAGAAACTTAAAGAAAATATCAGACAATTTAATAAACTAAAAATTTAAAAAGATGAAAATAGAAGCCTTTGATAAACTCAACAGAAACAACATAGGAATCATTGGAGTCTCAGAGACTGAAGAAGAGAATATTAAGAAGAGTTGGAGAAGTGAGAAAAGAAGAGGAAGAAGAGAATAAAGAAAGGAAGAAGAGGAAGAAATAAAAGTATAGGAAAAGGAGAAAAAGAGCAAGAAAAAAAGGAAGATGTGGAAGAGGGAGAAGAAAAAAGAAGAGGAAGAGGAAAAAGAGAAAGAAGGAAAAGAAGAGAAGTAAAAGGACAAGAAAAGGGGAAGAAGAGGGAAGAAGAAGAGGAAGAAGAAGAAAATAAAGAAGAGGGGGAGAAGAAGAGTAAGAGAAGAAGAAAAAGAAGAGGGGAAAAAGAAAATGGACTGAAGTTTCATTTATTTTTTTATTTTATTTTATTTTTTTGGTTTTTGGGTAACACCCGGCAGTGCTCAGGGGTTACTCCTGGATCCATGCTCAGAAATTGCTCCTGGCAGGCACGGGGGACCATATGGGTCACCGGGATTCGAACCGATGACCTTTTGCATGAAAGGCAAACGCCTTACCTCCATGCTATCTCCTGGGCCCCTGAAGTTTTATTTTTATTTCTTTTCTTATAATGGTGTCTTTGTTTAAGCACTGTGATTACAAACCTGTCTGTAGTTGAGTTTCAGTTAAAAATAAAATAAAAAAGGAAGAAGAAAAGTACATTAGTAAGCACATTTGTGAAAATTATATCTCTAACAAAATCATAAATACAGTGGCCACAGGTTTAGTAAGTTCTAGTCTATTCTGTTAAGTTGCTGTGTTCCTATAGAGATGATAGCATCAAATAAATTAAGTTTTCCAAAACTTCAAAACAGTACTATTAATAGTGCATCTTTTAGGGGCATGTATTCAGCTGCCAGGTTTTCCAGATGAAGAAAATATGATTGGAAGAGTGCTTGCACTTGCTTCTAAAAGCCCTGATGTTATCAGCCTCCAACTGGGCATACTTAAAGTTTGGTCAGGTTGGTGTCCCCAAAAGAAATTGTAGAGATATGATGAGGCAGGGCCATTGTGAAAAATGCAGATTCTGAGTGATGGAAGCAGTAGGTGTGACTTGGGAATTGGGGGCTTGGTATATCCTCTTCTCCTAAAATGAGCAGAATTTTTGCAGCTTGGCCTGTATCCATGATCTTTCATGACTTGCTTTTTATCTCGTTCAAGAATGAATCTATGGAGCTGGCTGATTCGAACATGGCAGAAGCATTTGTGGGCATGGATACAGCTTTAAAATCACCCCACATTCTGTAGCTTCAACCCCAGTCTGAATCAAGAGTCACTCATGAAATAATCCAAACCAGGCTGAGGGTGAAACGTATAGTCTGGCAGTCTTCTAACTAGTATCTCCACCATGTTGCCTGCCAGAACTGTTTTTATTGAGTACAGGGACCAAACTCAGGTGAGGCAGCTATCCTGAGCCTGCCCCACCCATGTTTACATATAAATCAGTCTTTGTTTTGGATGAAACCAAGTTGTAAATCAACATATACAAAGAAACTAGGAATAAATTTTGTTTTAGGTAAAATAAGGTGTGACCCAACAGTTACAGCTGCCAGGCTTTCTAGAAGAAGGAAGAAACAGGGGTAGAGTGGCCACCGTTGCACCAACATGTCCTGGTGATATCATCCCAAATACTGAAATACCTGAAGTTTGGTCAGATTGGTGTCCCCGAAGGGAAACATAGAAGGGTGAT
>PVKC010030238.1:0-14893 GCA_004027635.1 Crocidura indochinensis | reverse complement strand
ATTCACCCAAATCTTAGAAATCTTTTCCTCTAAGCTTTCCATTTTGGAAACACAGCATTAAACTTGTTTTTATGAATAAAAGCAAGTCATTATTTTAACAATGAAATTCCATGCTTTCTTCAGGAAATGGTAATTTTTGTAATAAAAAAATTTAAGCAAGATCAACCACATGCAAGGCATGTCAAACCCAGACCAGCTACATACATGTAAGTGCCTAAACTTCTGCACCCTCTCTCCCACTCTAGCTTACATTTTTCCCCCAGATGCACACAGCCATGTTATTTTTAGCTCTTTAGGGTTCTCTCTCCAAAACGAACTCTACTTAGGGTGATCCTGCAAACACCTACAGATCAGCTTGAGAGAAACCCAGCCACTGAGAACTAATGTTCTGTGTCCCCACCACACTCAGCCACACAGCTCCTCTCTTCACAACTCATGCTAGAGATGACGCCACCTTCTGGAAGTGGAAGGACTTGCCAGATGGATTCACTTTTGGCGAAGGACAGTGTTCACCAGACAAGGAGGGGGGAGAGGAACCACTTATCAGGACTTAACTAGACTCTAACAACAAGGAAAAAGCATTGGCGTGCACTTCCAACGTGTGCTGATGCGTCTAGGAGACTTTCCAAAGTTCTGCCTGCTGTGCTCCAGCACCGAGGCACTCCCACACCATTTGCTGTTCCCACCATGCAAATATTTTCCTATGTCCCAATTCAAACTCCATCGCACAAACAGGTGCCTTTTAGTGCCATGAGGGTAAAGCACACGTGTGGCTATTATCCTGCTGCTTTGAAAAAGATGCTGAAGGGCGCGAGGCACTAGCTGGCCCGCCCATCCCTGGGTGATTTACCATGAACCTCTGTGTGGATCCCTTTGTTTGAGTTCCAGCCCGTGATTCCTGCAAATGACTGACAAGGGCAGACTTGTAACAACATTATTTCTGGAGGATTGTAATCAGCCATCATAAATTCCTTTTTTTTAAATAGTTTATTGCAGGTTGTAGACTGTTGACAATGACTTTATTTTACAACATGAAGAAAAATAGTTCCTTGTGGCTGCTAGTCTCTAAAACCACTTTAAGACTTTTTAGTACCCTCAGAGGAAACCTCACCTTTCATGAAACGAATCATAAATAGTTGAGTTCAGAAAACTACTGCTAAAAAGGAAGGGAAGAAAAAGAACTACCCATCTTAGATACAAAAGAGGAATATGGGGAGGCCCTTGCATGCAAATAAAATTGTAAGAGCAGCTTTCATAGTCCTCTTCCACCTTACTTTTCTGAATGAGACATGAAACTGAACAAAGAAATCTCTCAAGGCCTTAACCATCAGCATGAAGACATCTAGAAATGAATTACAAAGCAGGTCGTTCTGAGATTTGAATGAAGAACTCTCTCTGACATTTGTTTCATTTCTTATTCTGAGGAGGATACATCACTGCAGTGCCTTTTTCTTTCTTTCTTTCTTTCTTTCTTTTTTTTTCACTGAAAAGATACATTTTAAAATATACTATTTGGAGTCAGAGACATGGTACAATAAAAAAGCCTCCACCACCAGCTAACTTGGGTTCAAGTCCCAACATCATGCATTATTTCCCAAGCCTTGCTTGGAGTAAGCCCTGAACACACAGCCAGGAGTAAGCCCCGAGTGATGCCTGGTGTGGCTCATAAGAAAAAACAAAACAAAAACAAAATGTCCTATTTTGTCACATTTCCCACATCTTGACTTCAGATTATGCTGAGATCCTGGCCTCTCTAAGTCTGTCTGCCTTCAAACCACATGACACATGAATGGCCGTCATGAAAAACCAAATAATGTTATGACTGTTTAATCAGAAGAGTGTTTCTAAAACTGCGAGGTTCTCTTTTTCCTTTGCTAACATGCCATCTTTTCCTGGGAAATTAGGAAAGCCCTAAAATGTCTTTTTAAAAGACAATTCTTATGCAACATTCAAAAGAGTTAAAACCATGTAAGTCAGGTACATATGTGACTAATCATCTTCATGATATATCTCTCTGCCTAATCATTAACTTTAAATGCCATATAAGAATTTGTAATCCACAGTAAATTATTTCATAGAAATAATTTAAGAGAGCTGCTGACTAATGGGAAACATTCTAGGTTCTACCAGCAGTTGGCTGCCAAACATTTAAAAAAAAAAAAAAGAAGTCCCAGATTTAAGTTGACATAAATTATAGTGAATATAAATCTGTAATGATCAAGTGGTGGTTAGAGATTACTGCATTTAGAATATAAGGAAAAAACATATTAAATGCCATCAAGTTCTTCCAGGTCCCACTATACATATGAGGAAACTGGAGGGCTTTAAATATCCCCTCAAAGCCTTTTAATTCTTTGTTTAATGCCCTACATTTCCCAATATGTTGTAGTAGTTAGAGTTTATTGGGCATAGAAATAGAGAGGAAATCATATTTTAATTACCCGAGATCCTGCCTACACTCTATTTTTAAAATGTAAATGAGAAAATTTAGCTTTTAAAAGAAAATGTTTAACTTTTTTCAAATGCTCTTACTCAGACTTTCTTTTTGTAGCAAAAAATCAGAATAACTCCAAGTGATAATTATCCAAATAATAGTTATGAGATTTTCCCCACCCCAACCCCTTTCAAATTCTTCAGTTTTCTGCCAAGCTGGAAACATTTGAATAGAAATAATGTTCCGATTATAAAAAGCAGCAGCACATGAGTGAAATCCAGCAGAATTGGCCTGACAGGCGGTCAGAAACGAGAGAATGACACGCACCACTCCAGAGTGCATATGATGCAGGTAGAGATCCACAATAAGCCAAGTTTTTTGTTTTTGTTTTGTTATTTGGGTTTAAAGGATTACCGTAACATGCAGGATGAAGCTAATAAGTCTGTTCAGAAAATTAATCCCCCTTCAAAATCTTCATCCTTTTCTTCAAGATGTGATTCCAAAGAAAGACAATTACGTCAAAGAAGGTTAGGGGCTTAATTCTGAACACTGCTTTTTAAGCACATTCTAGAATCCTATTAGACCTCATGTAAACTGTAGACAGCAGCATTTCTACCACCCCAATATTTAACATCTGCACGCCAGCTTCTGAGAAGCAGAAATGGACACATATGTATTTTAACATATTCCAAAAGCATAGTCGCAAGGGAAAACCTACCTTTCACCATATAAGGCCATCATGCAACTCTAGTCAATAACTCGATGCAGATATTTATGTAATATCTCCACTCTTCTCCCCCCAGGTTGGCAGAGGCTTAAGGAAATGCTTTGGGGAGGCCCTTGCAAAGTCAGTCTTCTAAAATATGAATGGTGCTGATGGAAAAAAAATGCTCTGTGTTTGTGTGCATGCATGAGTGTGTGTGCACATGTGCATGGGTTAGAACCTTACCATGTGGGGCATGTTAGAGAATTTTATATCAACCTTTCTAAAAATATCTATAAAGACAAAAATTGCCATTATAATATATACTAAATTACTTGTGTCAGGGCTTTTGTGTTTTGTGTTTGGGCAAGTTGTGATGTTAACCCATTTCTTTGCAGGGGGGAAATCTCATTCTGCACTCAGCTGGGGAAGAAGCTTTGTGAGATCAAATTAATACCAAGGTAACAGTTTTTTTCAAAGAAATTTAAGGAACTGGGGCCCGGGAGATAGCATGGAGGTAAGGCGTTTGCCTTTCATGCAAAAGGTCATCGGTTCGAATCCCGGTGCCCCATATGGTCCCCCGTGCCTATCAGGAGCAATTTCTGAGCATGGAGCCGGGAGTAACCCCTGAGCAATGCCGGGTGTGACCCAAAAACCAAAAAAAAAAGAATAAATAAATAAATAAAAATTAAAAAATTAAAAAAAAAGAAATTTAAGGGACTTGGAAAATTATTCAACACCACTATATCAAAACTTGGCTTCTTATCAGGGAGTTTGTGAGAATAAAGCACTTAATAGACAGGAGGATTGCAATACTACAATTCCAAAGAAAAGGTCTTATTAAAAATACACTTTAAAATGTCACATGAGCAGAATTTGCAGAATGAAACTGGTGTGAAATGAACAAGTTAGAGCATAGTGGCCATGTAAGGAACAAAGGGTACCGTAAAATAATGTAGTCAAATAAAAAATTCAATGTGAAATAGTCAAGTAGAATTTTGAAGTCAAATAGGATCTGGGTCATCTTTTATGTTTGCTTATTTATTGTTTTTTTTGGGGGGGGGCACACTCAGCAGTACTCAGGATTGCTCCTAACTCTGCACTCAGAAATCACTCCTGGCAGGCTCGAGGGACCAAATGGGATGCCAGAGATTGAACCCAAGTTGGCTACTGTACTGTACTAAACTATTGCTCCTGCCCCCATCTTTTATTTTCTTTCTACAGTAATACGGCAATTAAACCTTCTTTTTAGAGAGCAATGGAGATGATAATACTTGTCCTTAAATACATACAGCATCTATATGACAATTAAATAAGAGCACAAATAAAATTGCCTTGAAAACTCTTACAAATTACCACAGTGGAACTGGAGAGAAAGTATAGTAGATAAGGTGCTTGCCTTGTACATAGCAATCCTAGTTCTCTGAGCACCATGAGGAGCGACCCCTGAACATAAAGCCAAAAGTAAGCACTAAACATTGCTGGGTTCTCCCACCCCCCAAAAAAGACCTGCCGAAATGGATACTATATTATTTTCGTAATTTCAACCATTCTGTAATGCTGGTGTGCTAATGATCCTGTCAGTCAGTGTAAAAGTCAGGCAGTCAGGAACAAGAAAGTCATGCTTTCTGCCTCACCCCAGCTCCCTGGAAGAAGTCCTCAGGCCTCATCCACAGCTCCCAGGGACCCTTAGTGTTCATATTTTCCAAAAGAGGCTCAGATACTCATGTGTTCATACTTCACAGTCTCATTCTCCACCTGCTGGTTCTTCTCAGTACCTCAGGATCAGAAGGTTCCTTGGACACTAAGAAGTTTCTAATCACTAACTCTACCTGATCTACAGTCATAATGGTGCAATAACTGCTTTTCCATTCAGTTTACCCTTTCTGCAAAAAAATATTTAAAATGAGTTCTGTGAATTGTTACCCAGGAGTGATTTTTAGCCCCAGGGAGTGGGATGGGGGTGGTGGTGGAAATCTTAAAAATGTTAATTACCTTTAGCTTGGAGCTTAGCATTCTGGACTCCAAGATGGTATTTAAGCCTATTTAGATTTTCTCCAAATTCCTTAAGGGTAATGGGGCTTCTGAATGTATCTTGTAATCTCTAATTATTTGTGGAAATAGTAGATGTGAGAAGACCAGATTAAATCCACAGATAATCCCCCAAATCTTATTTGAGTGCACAGCGTGCCTCTTTTCCCGCCAAGGCCAGCACTAGAAGTTGGCCTGGAAGAGCAATGCTATTTGGAATCCACCATTCCTGTCCTTCCCTCCCACACTCTGGTGGTGAATACTAATGAATCTGGTAGAGATTAATGAATTGGCTAAACTGCCCCCCCCCAAAAAAAAAAGTCAAGATGCCAGAAAGAAAGAAAAAAACACAAGCTAACAGAAACTGGAGTGGGGAAATAAAACAGGGTCTGGGTCCCAGCCAAGCCAGAAATACAGACGTCAAGGACCTGGAAGGCACCAGGGATCTGGCGTAAAGGAGCCAATCTCATGCCCAGGCCTCAGGGCTCCTTACTCAGATTTCCAGAGTGAACAATTTCTCCTATGTTGCACTGCAGACAATCCCAGTACAGGGCTCAGCATGACCCAGTCTGACCCCGTGTGTTCAGTCTGACAAGGTAGCATGAGCCTCCACTGGCATCAGAATATCCTCTCTGGACTGAAAATTAGGCAGGACCTAGCCCTAGTGCTCTGCTCTGGCAAACACATCCCTCTTAAATTGTGCTCCTGGGTTGAGAATAGGAAGAGGAAGACAGGCCTAGCCAACTCCACCTGCTTTTAATTTAGTGTCATCCACCCTTTCCCCCCACACACACCTTTTTCAATTGTAAAGCAGGTTCCTCTAGATCAGGGGTCCCCAAACTTTTTAAACAGGGGCCCAGTTCACTGTCCCTCAGACCATTGGAGGGCCAGACTATAGTAAAAACAAAAATTACTAACAAATTCCTATGCACACTGCATACATCTTATTTTGATGTGAAGAAACAAAATGGGGAACAAATACAATATGTGACCCGTGGGCCATAGTTTGAGGACCACTGCATGGAGCACTAATATTTTACTTGATAAAGTAGTTTGACATTTTGAAAAATGCCATCTATATAGTAAATCAGGATAAGTTGTTTTAGGAAAAAAATTGTAAAATGTTGAGGCTCTTTTATTCAATAATATAATGTCTACTTTGGATTTTGAATTTTGATGTGTTCCCCTGCTCATCATGAAATGATAATTAGACCATTTCTGTTTATATTGATGTTCTCTAGATTAGAATGGGTAGCTAGTTTGAGTTTACATGTGTCAGGAATTAAATCTGGAAGAGGGAAGAAAAACATGGGGGTGGGGAATCAAATGTGATGAGGTGAAGTAAATGGGGTGCATTGACTGAAATGTGCAGATCTGTGCTTAAGAAATACAAGGAGGTGATCAATACTCAGAGAAGCCTGGAATTCATCTAATGAAAGATATTAAGAAGCTATAATAAATAATTCTGTGGGTAGCACCCTCAGAGATGCATAGGACTCTATGCTCAGTGCTCAGGGATCATTCCTGGTGGGCCTAGTGTGGACCACATGTGGTGCTGAGACCAAACCTGATAGGTCTGCCACGTACATGTAAGGCTAGTGCCCTACATGTTGTACTATTGCTCTGGCTCTCCTCCCCACTTTTTTAATGCATTTCTTAGGGACACGGATAAAGAAAAGGAGGAAGAACCTTGAGTCATTGCTCCAGGGACGCTGACATTTGGTAATGGGTTCAGAGTTGGAATCCTGTGTGCCAGAAACTGTTATTAACGGCCTTGTAAATCATATTGAGTACAAATTTAAAAAACTCAAACTGACTCCTGAATATAACTTTTGGAGCCTCAAACTGACCCGTGAGTTTAACTTTATGAACAGTGGACTCAGAATTAGCTAAGATTCACATTCTCTACTCTGTCCCCAGGGCTCCACAGGTCTGTCATCTGTAAACTTCAGTATCTGCAGAAAACGGAGAGAAAGAAGGGCTGGGATGTGGGTGGGATCAGTGTCCGCAGCACCAGCTACCTTCCTCTCCCGTGCAGCAAAGAGAGGTCTTCTGTGCTCGCACAGGACGCGTTGGGAAGAATGGGCACTGGCAGGACTCTGGTCCTCATTGACCTTGTGTCTCCCCAGCTCAGAGCATCTGCTGGACCCAGCAGCGGTGTACTGTACTCGGTTCTTCTCTCCTGCCCCCCTGCGGCCATCTCGAGAAACACAGCGACAGCCGCTCAGGGGCTGGCAGATGGCCCTAATACCTAAATTAGGCGAGCCTTTCACTCCTCTGAGCCAGAAAAGAAAAATAATGACTTCCAAATCCTGATAGGACGTGGGTACGTGACAGTCTCTTGGCCAGTCCAAACAACAGTGCCTTGGCTACCAGACCATGCAGTGGTGGTTTTCTGGTTGCTGGCTCCAATACCCCATAAAAAAAGGGGGTAGTTCTGTTGTGAGGCAATCCTCACCTACTCCTGGGCCTCCCCTAAGGCCAGAGGGACAAAAGATGGGTGGGAAAGCTTTTTTCGTACTCACCCAGATTTCTGCAGGTCCTGTCTCCCATGTCAGGCAAAATTATTCATGGGCTCCTTAGCAGAACTGTTAAGTTTTAGTTCCCTCACTCTAGAAATTCCAACTGCGTTTCAATATCTCTCTCGAGTGGCTGTGGAGGGTCTGCGCTCTATGGGAGCGCTCTAGTGGTCTTTGAAATATTTGCTTACAAAATCTGTTTCTCAGCTCCCAGCTCCTAAATAAATTACTGCCCTCCCCCTCTGCCAGCCCAACACTCCCTTACTATGATGAAGTTGGGACAGCTCAAATGTATTCTTGAAGATAGTTTGGAGTAAGCACTCTGGGGTCATACCCTCTGCTCCCAACCCTGGGAGCCTTCCTGCCCTCAATCCCAACCCCAATTTGGGATATGCTAAAATGAAGAAATTGGGAATGGCTATTGGAATCTTCAGGGTACAGGGACCCTGACAATTTACTCATTTTCCCTTGGCTCCCAGGATCACAGAACACAGGTTAGCTGGAACCCAGTGGCCTGGACCCAGGAAAAAATAGGTTCTTATTCATAGTGTTCAGGGAAAAATCCTGGTGTAGAAACCCTCTCAGAACTTCTTTGAGGATTGACACTCGAAGAAGTTTGAGTTAATTGCTGTCAGGCATGTCTGTCACAAAAGTCTCTATTGATTTAGTTGTTTGGATGAGGGCTGGGAAGGGTGAAGGGGGAAAAGACAGTCAGGGCCATTTGGTGAACAGGAGGCAGGCTGCATTCGACTCTCCTTTTAAAAAGCCTGGTCCGCCAGCCCAGGCTTCTGTAGGTAGGCTCCGGCAAGGGTAAGTGGACTGGATTCTGGTCTGCTTCTTCTATCCCTAACTGGCTACTAAAATGTCTGTTTCCCTTGTTTTCACAATGTGAGGACAAGGTAAAGAATAACTTCCTGGAACTGCGCATAGCAACAACCTCTTGGGGACAGTGGAGGTCCCTTTCTCTAACTAATACCTTGATTCTTTGGCTGGGCCTCTAAATCAACCCTTTACATTTTCTGCATCCCAGTTTCATGAGAACACCATCAACAATGAAGTAGAACACATGAGATTTCAGAACACCGAAGGCAGACATTTGTCTTGCCTGCAGAGCACAGACTTCTTACCTGGAGATCCTCTGTGCCTGACACACACTTAGGCTCATGCCTTCAGATGGTTTATCCTAGAGCAAATAGTTCCTGCCCCTCCAGTCTTTTTCTCCCAAACCACTGACTGCCCCACCAAGGTTTTACACCCTGAAGAAAATCTTTCCAGAACTCCCTTCAAGCTCCCTCCCTTTTCTCCCTGGTAGTTACATAATTTCCCTGGGCCTCAACCACAGTAAGTCAAAATCCTCACCTGTCACTCTCAGGCCTGTGGCCTGCCACAGTGTCTCCATACCCCTTCCAAACGCCAGTCTACTTTGCATTTACCCCTTCCTGCCCCACCTCACCCCCAACCAGTCAGCACCACTGAAAACCACCTGTTTTGTGTTTTGCAAGTCTGGCAGCACCCACATTCTCCACCCTCACAGACCTCCCAAGGAGTCACAGCTTCCTGCCCAACTCTGATCTGAGTTCTTCATGGAAGAACAGAAGAGAGAGCTGTGTATCCCAGTCCCCCGCTCAGGGTCTCATTGGAGGAGTCTGCTTGGGAAGTTCTAAGCATAGCAGGCAGCTTTCAGAGACAGGCCTCAGACTTGTCAGAGTGCTTACAGACTTCCCCTGCTCTCGACAGGCCACCGTGGCACCACATTTACCCCCTTAAGAGTGCTTACAAACTGTTTGGAAAGCAAAAGCAAAAACCAAACAACCAAAAAAAAAAAAAACTTTGAACTTGCACTGGCATATACTAAAGAATCTCACAATGGGCATGGGAAATGTGTGTACATCATGTGTGTACTCAAAGAGTCCTTATAAGGGAAAGAAGGGGGCAGGAGAGGCAGCTTCAGAGAAAGATTTTAGGATGGGATGCTAAAGGTTTTGAAGGAAGAAAAAAAGGCCAAGAACCAAAGAATTCTGGAAGCTTCTAAAACAGAGCTCCCTAACCCTTCCAGTGCTTCTTAGAGATCACTATTACCCATTTTGAAAAACACTAATCCAGAAGGTAACACAGGCTAGAGAACAGTTCCCCCACTCAAGTCTGTAGAAGATACCCTCCCTGCCAACAACTGTATCTTAGTTCAGTGGATCATGCTGTTTTTTTGTTTTGTTTTGGTTTGGTTTTGGTTTTTGGGTCACATCCAGTAGCGCTCAGGGGTTACTCCTGGCTCTATGCTCAGAAATCACCCCTGGCAGACTGGGGGACCATATGGGATGCCAGAATTCGAACCACCGTCCTTCTGCATGAAAGGCAAATTCCTTACCTCCATGCTATCTCTCTGGCCCCATGTTTTGTTTTTTATTTATTTATTTTGGTTATTGGGCCATAGCCAGTGACGCTCAGGGGATACTCCTGGCTATGCTCTCAGAAATCGTTCCTGGTTGGGGGACCATATGGGACACCATGGGATCAAACTGAGGTTCCTCCTGGGTCAACTGCATGAAAGGCAAATGCCCTATGCTGCACCATTGCTCCAGTTCTTGTTTTTTGTTTTAATGTGAGATGGTACCAGAGATGAAATTCAGACCTACACTCCTCTAGTGAGCTAAAACCCTGGCCCCTCATTTAAGATTATTTTTTACTAAATTATAGATAATAATTTTACATTTCCACTAAGCTTTTGGCAACTCATTGCAGTGACAACAGAAAAATCAATACTTTCTATCATTGAATTGTTTTGTAACTTGAGGGATGGGAAATGTGTTCTAGATTTGCTGAGAACCATTCTGATACAATATGAAAAGATAAAAATATACTATTCAACAATAGAATACTAAGCAGCTGCTAGGAAAAATGAAGTCATGAAATTTGCTTATATATGAATGGGCATGGAGAGTAATATGCTGAGTAAAATGAATCGAGGGAGAGGGATAGACATAGAATAATCTCACTCATTTATGGGATATAAGAAAAAGAAAAGATAGTGTGGTAATAATTCCAGAGACAATATACACAATATCCATAGACAATAAGACCAGTCCATGGTAGGAAGCTTGTCACAAATAGTGGAGCAACTCAGTTAGTACAGAGAAGGTTCTACTATGACAGTGACAGTTAGAACTGATCACTAGACAATAACTAGGTATTGGATGGAGATAACATGATATGCATGGTACCCCTCCATTAACAATAGTGCAAACCTAGTGTCTAAAAAGAAAAATAAAGAGAGAGAGAGAGGAGTTATGTGTCTGTCCAAAGATAGGTAGGGGGAGGGTGAGAGGGAAATGAGTAACATTGGTAGTGAGAAACATTCATGAGTGAAGGGTGGTATTCATTTTATGACTGAAACTGTCATGAACACCTTTGTAATCATGGTGTTTAAATAAAAGGGAAAAAACATCCTGTTCAGTTCTCTTTTGTCTTTTAGTCTCTATCATTTGTCATCATCTTCCCACTCACATTAAGCCATACAGTGACAGAGCCAAAGGATTGTAGAGACAAACCATAGTGACAGAATCCTAGGATTGTAGGGATTATGATGTGCTTTTTTACAGAGAAGAAAACTGACATAAGTAACTACCTCATGGCCACACATAGTGGATAGGGGGAGAGAAAGAGTGTAGATTTTGTTATTTGTAGCCTTAGCTACTCACAAAGTTTTCTCCCACCATCTTCATGTGTTTTTTTGGAGACCATCTTGGGAGCCCTGTTTCTAGCCCATCCCATTTCCTCTCATGAGATCCTAACTTGGCTGAAACCAGATAACTATCCTTTGACTGGGATTCCTAACTTTTCAGGAGTCACAGTCAAAGCTGCTGCCTGGAAGTTTCTGGTTGCACATAGGAGCAGGTGGGCAGGACCTCAGATATTGGCTTGTCTCCTGGGCTGCGGTTCACAGCTACTGTGCCCGCCAGCATGTGTGTGCCTATATGGGGGTTCACATGACTATTTCAAAGGCCTCTCAGAAGAGCACGTGGAACCTCTTACAGGAATGTTTGAGCCTCTCTGAGCAGGACATAGCCTACCAGTTTGTCCAGGCATCTGGGGGAGGGGAAATTCCTGACATGAACTTCCATTTAGCTGTGAAAACTGGGCCTCTTGAGAAGGAACTGAGAGAATGAGCCCACAGAAATGATTATTCTCATAGTCACAGTGTTGTAATCTGACACCCAAGGAGGGTGTGTGTGTGTGTGTGTGTGTGTGTGTGTGTGTGTGTGTGTGTGTGTGTGTAAATTTGTGTATGAGAGTATATATCTAAATGTATGTGTAAGATTGTGTAATGTATATGTGTGGGTTCATTGTGTGTATGTATGAGAGTATATAAGAGTGTCAGGGGATGCATCTGAGCGTGTGGATGGGTGTGGTGTGTGGTGTGCATCAATGGCAGCTTGTGAAGATTTTGTGGACAAATAGGCCTTGCTGGCACCCCGACCTCCTCCCCAGTGGCTTTCATGCCATTGGAGATCAGGTACCAGCCATGCTAGCCCGAGTCCTTCCAAGGTGCAGCCCAGAGGATGGACTTGGGGCTGAGTGGCTTGGGGCGGACATCTAGCTTTTATTTGCTGCCTGACAGCATGACTGACTTTTCCTCCTCTGAGGAATGAAAGGGCAGTGTATGCTCTCTGATGGCGGTGGGAGCAGCCTTCCTGCCTGATAAATCTAGTCTCCCCCATATTGTCACACCTGTTTAAACAAGGCTCAGAATAAGTATTTATTTGAAGTTCAAGAGGTCATACGAGCTAGGGCCTAAATATAGGCCTGGATATAATTAGAGAGATACTTAATTCTTTGTTCTGAGAGATTTTTGGAGCCCACCATTCCCCTCAGAGGCAGGGGGTGATTTCCTCATACATATGTAGCTGCTACAGAAGTCAGCATGAGAAGAAGCAAGGGCCAGAGGGAGAGCGTGAAGCTGAGAAACTAAGATGTGCCTTGAACATCAGCTCCCAGACTCAGGTATTGTCATCATCAGCATCATCCATCATCCCAAGCAGAGACTGGAGAAAGACTCTGTCCCCAGGTCTGTCCAGTAGTTTGTCATTCCTCTTACAGCAGCAGATGTGGAGCCAGAAAAACTGTATTTATGAAGTCCTTAGAGGAAGTGTGACTGGCCCAGATTTGGGAACCTGGCCTGAAACCCAGAGGTCAGGGACAGATAAAATAGAGAGATAAAATGGAAAGATAAAATAGGTAGAGTATTTGTTTGTATGTGGCTGATACAGGTTGGATCCTTGGCATCCTTTATGGTCTACCGGATATGCTAGGAGTGACTCCTGAGTACCACCAGATGTGGCCCCAAAATTTAAAAAAGAACATTTAAATATTTAATAAAAAAATGAATCAAGGTTAAAATGATAGGGCAGTGTACAGCATGTAGAACACTTGTCTTACATGCAGCTAGCTCAGGTTTGCTTTCCGGCATCCCATATAATCCCCAAGCACCATCAAGAGTAATTCTTAAGAGCAGAGCCAGGTGTGCCTCCCCCCAAAAAATGAATCTTTTACTCTCCAAATAAAGGAAAAAAGAAAAGGATAGAGGAAAAAAGGAAGGAAGGAAGAGAGGGAGGAAGAAAAGAAGGAAGGAAGGAAGAAGGGAAACAAGGAAGGAAGAGAGGGAGGGAGGGAAGAAGGAAAAAGGGAAGAAGGGGAAGAAGGAAGGAAGGAAGGGAGGGGTAGAGGAAGGGAGAGAGAAAGAGAACAAGGGAGGGAGAGAGGAAGGAAGGAAGAGAGGGAGGGAGGGAAAGAAGGAGGGAGGGATGGATTGAGGAGATACTTTCAATGACTTTGATCAGAGAGGTAGAACAAAAGATAGAGTGCTTTGTCTTGATTTTGTCTGGCATGAATTTCATCCCTGGCATCCCATATGGTCCCTTGAGCGTTCCAGGAGTGATCCCTGAGCACAGAGACAGAAGTAAACTCTGAAAACACAAACAACCAAAAAACAATGGGCTGGAACACATAAGGGAACCTGGAGTTTGATCTCCTCTCGCATATGATCCCCTGAAAACTATTGGGAGCGCCCCTCACCCCAATAAAACACTCCACCCCAATAAAATATCCTCAAGTAATACAAGACATAATGTTTCATAAGTGTGCCACTGGCACAGGCGAGCAACAGACTTTATTCAAAATATATTAATCTAGTTCCACACAGGCTATATGGCCCAGTCACAAGAAGAAGATAAGTAGTTAACATCACTATTCTCCCTCTGAAATGCCTGTATGATTTCATTAGCAAGTTTGCATCAGATGACACATCTGAAATTTAGTGAAAATGCCTTGAGGCCAAACCCCTCCTGCTCTCCTTCCCTCCTATTCTGGCTGTGACAGATTGATTGATGTGGCCAGAGGGTCTGTGAAGGGACAATTTGGTACTCTGGGGTTTGAAAGAATGAATGGGAGACATGGAGCACCGCTGCATTTCTGACTTTGTCCTGTAGAGGGGGCAGGTGTTTTTGTTGTTATTGTTACTGTTGTTTTGTTTTGTTCTGTTTTGTTGAGTCAGGACTTGGCTTCTGGTGCTGAGAATGGCCAAAAAGCATCTGCAGGGTGGGTGGGTTGCGAGTAGATGTTGGGAGAACCTGGACACAGGCCAGGGAAGGGCAGATTCCAAGAAAAGAGACCAAGTCGTTGACTTCAGGGGATGAGAGTCGGGCAGAGAGGAAGCCTGGTTTCTCTGGAGCATGACTGAGCCACTGTGTTTCCATGGGCAGCCCCAGAATTCTCAGGGTCTGAAGAATGGAAAAAGGCCCTAAACAGGGAGGTAGGGAAGCTCAGGGATGCTTCCCCCAGTAAGAGGACCCACGGGATCTCTCAAAGACAAATGCTGCAGCCCCAAATGCCTGAGCTTGGGCAGGCCAGGGAGGTGCCCGAGGCTCAAGACAGAGAAGGCATCTTAATGAGAGGAAAAAGGTGTCAGCAACTTGAGGACGACATGCCTTGCAAGCACACGCAAACAACTTACTAATACTTGGACTCTCAGAAATGAATAACGAACAGCAGAGCCCAAGAGGAATGTGTAATGCTAGACGGCAGCACAAACCAGAAGCTGTGCTAGCTAGCTGGATGGATTTTGCTCCTAGGGAACCAACAGCAGGAATGAACCTAGAAATAGGCTAATGTGGCATGGCAATGGCCTGTGAGTGTGAGAAGGGCACATTACCA
>PVKC010030237.1:0-14869 GCA_004027635.1 Crocidura indochinensis | reverse complement strand
AACCAACCACCTTTGGTCCTGGATCGGCTGCTTGCAAGGCAAACACCGCTGTGCTATCTCTCTGGGCCCAATTATTTCAATTCTTTAATTTTTTCTTAAAACCCATCTATGAGTGAGGTTGTCTTCCATTTTCTTTCATTATTCCCGGTGCTTCACTCTGGAGTTTAGACAGACAGCAAGTGTAACCAAAGAGGCAGATCCAGCGCCCAGAGAGATAGCACAGCCGTAGGGCATTAGTCTTGCAATTGGGAGGAACCTGGTTAGATTCCCAGCATCTCATATGGTCCCCCCAGCCTGCCAGGGACGATTTCTGAGTGCAGAGCCAGGAGTGACCCCTGAGCACTGCTTTGTGTGGTCCCAAAATTAACCAACCAACCAATTAATCAATAAAAAAATAAAGCAAAGACACAGATCCACTTTTGGAGCCCAGCTCTGTCTCTCTCTCTCTCTCTCTCTTTTTTTTTTTTTTGTGGTGTTTGGGTCACACCCGGCAGTGCTCAGGGGTTACTCCTGGCTCCATGCTCAGAAATTGCTCCTGGCAGGCACGGGGGACCATATGGGGCACCGGGATTCGAACCGATGACCTTTTGCATGAAAGGCAAATGCCTTACCTCCATGCTATCTCCTGGGCCCATCAGCTCTGTCTCTTGATCGGTGTTGAATTGATACCCTCATCTACAAGACACCCCCAAAAGTTTTGTGTCATCACAGGGGCATAGAACCTGGCTATCTTGGAGTCTAGCCTCATATGAAAAAAAGGTGTGCATAGCAAATTTTAATGACCAGAAATGCATGTTCTGGTAATAGGCAGCCCCTAACTTCTCAACTTCATCTTGTCTGTGTTGGGGCTTACTCAGTCTGGGTCCTAGACTTTGGATTGAAATTAGACCATTTTGTCCTCCTTGAAGTGATAACACTTTTTATTCAGCATTTTTTTTAAGCATAAGAATGCCAAAACCATTTAGCAAATTAAATATTACTTTGGTTTATTTATATCTTTTTTCAGGACCCAGGGTGGGGCTCAAGGCCTTCCATGTGAGCCTCCCCCTTTGTCATGGTGCCCACCCCAGCTGGTTCACTTATGGGTGCATTGGGTTGGACCATGGGAAGTCCCAGCTGCTGGGTCAGACATGCGGGGCTACATTGGAAAATAAAGAAGTTTGCCCCTCCCTCTCATTCAGCCACTTGAAGCCCAAGTTAATCAGACTGGGCCTGATCACCAGCAAACTGGGCTTTTAGCTTTGTCCCTGCTTTTGGGCTCTGACTGAAGCTCTGAACCTCCTCCTTGGCAGATCCCCATAAGCAGTGCAAGTAATTCCCTCCCTGCTTGTCCACAAGACCCCTATTCATTTCTCTCCTTGTCTTGTCTGCTGGAGAGTCTCTTTCTCTGGAGACAGAGCCCAGCTAACAGAGCCATTTCCTGGGAGTGTGTTTCAGGATCACTTTAGGACACCGAGTGGCCCCGTTTACCAGGGTGGGCCCTGCACAACAGCAGCTCTGCCATCCCTGAATTACCAGCCTGGCTGGCACTAGTGGAAGTGAGCCCTGAGAGGAGCCTGGTCACTCAGTGTGGGCGATGGGTGAACATTACTTCTGCCTCATAGGCCACCGGGATGCTTTTTCCACTGCACAGGTATACAATAAAAATCCACGAGTTGGGGCCCGGGAGATAGCATGGAGGTAAGGCGTTTGCCTTTCATGCAAAAGGTCATCGGTTCGAATCCCGGTGCCCCATATGGTCCCCCGTACCTGCCAGGAGCAATTTCTGAGCATGGAGCCAGGAGTAACCCCTGAGCACTGCCGGGTGTGACCCAAAAACAAAAACAAAAACAAACAAACAAACAAAAAAAAATCCACGAGTTGTGATAGTCACTCCAGGCATCATATTTCTAAACCCCACGCAGCTGGGTCTGAAGAATCAGGGTAGTGGCAAAGAATGAATAAGCCAAGTCAGTCAGGAGAGAGCCATGGAGCCAGTCTGCACTTGGTTGTATATCTGTGTGCCAAGCCAAAACTGGCTTTTCTTTATTCAACCAATACCATCCACCAGGACAGGGAAGGTTGAGAGTGAGACAAAGGTACCTCTATCCAGTGGGCTTTTACATAACAAAGGAAGAGGTTTAAGGAAGGAGGAAGTTGGGGGAACAGCCTTGTTTGGGATTGATAGCTGGGTGCTATCATACACACAGGGTCCCAGTATTGGCACCTGCACCTGCTGTCTGACCAGTTGGTCACAACACCCACCCCCCACCTGTCTCACCAGGTACTGTTTGGAGCAAGCCAAGCTCCAGCATGATCAGCCAGGTTACAGGGAGAACTTGAGTTCCCTCCAATTGGATAGTTGGGTAGTGTTGCTCCCTGTATCTACCCTACTCCCAGCTATTGACAACTCTGGAGAATGCCCAGGCTACATGCACAGCAATGTTCTGAGCTGAGAACTCACTGTCTTTGTCGAGAAGAATTTTGTTGTTGTTTTGGGCCACACCTGTCAGTTTTCAGGAGTTACTCCTGGTTCTATACTCAGAAATTAAGACTGGCAGGCTCAGGGGACCCTATGGGCTGTTGGGAATTGAACCTTCATTAACCGCATGCAAGGCAAATGCCTTCCCTGCTGTGCTACCGCTCCAGCCCCTGGGCAGTAGAGTCTGTGGACCAACCACATTTTCTGGAGTTACACAAGCAAAGGCCCAGATTCTGCCATCGGTCAGATTCCAGGTCTGCTGCCCTTGACGACTGTATCTGCACAGTGTGGCCATGGGTTTCCTGTGCTCCAAGGTTTCCGGACACCGCTTCTTGCTGCTGCAGGGAATGGAAGCCCTAATTAAAGACTTCCTTCTGCAACTCTCCATTTAGGGACTGATTCTGCAGCTTATTGATTTTTTTAAAGGTATTTGATAGTTTTTTTCCTTTTTTATTTATTATTTAAACACCTTGATTACATACATGATTGTGTTTGGATTTCAGTCATGTAAAGAACACCACCCATCACCAGTGTCCCAAATCTCCCTCCTCCCCACGATTCTGCAGCTTATAAACGGCTGTGGATCCCACATATTTGACCACCTTGCAGAACTGCCAGGTTAAAGGGGAATTAATGAGGAGGAATTTGCCAAGGAACTTAGGAAAGCTGCCCTGCCCTGCCCAGCCCCTGCCCCCTCTCAGGGTCCAGCCTCCTGGCAGTTAGCCACCCTCCACTGCACCCAGCTGCCCACCTAGCCCGGTTTCCATGGTGATGTGGAATTGCTATCAGGCCAGGGGAAGGCTCCACACTCACCCCTCCACCTCTTTTTCGGAATCCATAACCCAAACATCCCTGATTTCCTGAGTCATGGCTGGTCAGAGTCAAGGTTCCTTCTCAAAGGATGCATTCTGAGTAAAAAGACCATCTCTGGGAGGGGGGTTTGAACTTGTCTTTGTGTCATCTTCTGGGGACCCCTCATCTTCGGGATCCCACCCAGTGGAAGATAGGTCAGGAGAACTGGTAAGGAGGTGGAGGCAGCTGGGGAGGAAATTGTTGGAAAGAGTGGGTTGTCTTATACCCCAGCTCAGTGAAGATGAACATAAAACTGTCCATAGTCCCGTCCTTCTCTAACTTTCCTTTCCAAATTCCTTGAATGAGGCACAGCAGACTTGTGATGAGACACCTTCCCAAGGGATCGACGGCCAGCTCTTGTCTGAGGAAGGATAGTTGAAGAAAGTCCCCTCATCTGAGCTCTGGTGACGGCTGTACAACCTTTGAGGTACCTCCACACACATGATATGGGAGCTTCAGTTTAGCATCAAGCTTGTCCAAAGGATTGGGGTCTGGAAGGAAGGAGACTGAGGATCTCCTTTCCTTGATGGCTTTGTGCTGGACAAATGCAGATATCTCTAGAAAATGATCAGTGGGGGCCAGAGTAATAGCACAGCAGGGAGGGCATTTGTCTTGCACATGGCTTATCTGGAGTTGATCCCTGGCATCCCATAGGGTCTCCTTAGCCTGGCAGGAGTGATTTCTGAGTGCAGAGCCTGGAATAATGTCTGAGCACCAGCAACTGTGAACCCCAAACAAAACAGAAAAGCTTTGAGGGAAGCAGCCCTGTGGCCTCTGAGCCCGGGCAGGGTCACTGCCACTGTTAGGTCACATGTCCATGAAGGCCTTTCTGGGCAAGGAAGGGAGGTTTGTGTGAGGGTCAAGCTTGGGAGGATGCAGACAGTCTAGAGAAATTATCCTTGATGCTAAGGTTGCATAAAGATGACCCTAAGGGCTGAGCAAATACCAGGGGCCACAAGAACAACAGCAGTTGAGTTTTCCCCATGAGTAACCCTTGAGCCTTATGTGTCACCCTAAGCTCTGTGCGTTCAGGGATGGGTGTATGGCCATGGCTGAACAAACTGCTTCAGTGAAGGGAGCATCCAGGCATAGTTGACCAGCACCCAGTACTATGGTAATGACTGGTGCCAGGGCCTCCTAGGCCAGGCCAGGACTCTGCTGGACTAGCACTGGCCAAACACGGCTGATGCTGAATTGCCGAGTGCATGACCGACTTTCTGGGGGGCCTTTGTAACAAACTCAGCAGTCATCTGAGAAACATTGCTCATCTCCTGGGGAAGGAAAGGGAAGGAGGGTTTGGTGAAGGGGATGGCAAGCTGGACAGGGGCCCTCAAAGGGGCAAAATGGGTCTCCCAATCCCAAGCTCTGGACCAAGTTCCCCAAAGACAAGCGCAGTGCCCAGATATGCCCCAGGCTGGGCCCTCGAAAACTCCAGCCTCTGGGAGCTATGTGAAAAGCTTTTCTTCATTGCATCTGTGAGAATAGTCAACAGAGGCTGCTGTGAGACCCAGGGAGAAGTGCAGAGAAAACGTGAGGGGTCAGGGAGGACCTGGAAAGGCTGCCAGTGACCTCTAAAGCTCTGAAGGTCCCCTCCTACCACCTATAGGCATACATGGCCCAGCCCCAAGAAACCAGCCTAAAACAGGGCAGGAGGGTACACCCCAATGCTTCTCACAAAGGTCTTTCCAAGGGGGAGTCAGTTTGACCAGGACTGATAGGGCTGTTTTCTAGGGAAAACCAGTGGAATTGGCCACTTTGATGGGGCGCCACAATATGGGTTAATTCGACCACAGTCAAGTGTGGTTGACACCAGTATCCGTGTATCAACAGAAACAGGAACAAATGAGAATCTCTGGGATATTGTCGTGCTGAGGTACTTGACAAAATTTTGGCAGAGTCACAAATACAAGCAGTAAACCAGCTCTTTGATGGACGCTCTGCCCTGAGGAGAGAAGATGGGGATATTCCTCTGCGCCCTGTTTGTCCCTGGTTCCTACTTCCCATGAACAAGTTGCCGGTGGCAGAATACAGCGAAGTGTTATAGAAAAGGCCACATTTTTTTTTAAACTGCTACATCGTATTTATTTCCTCCACAGAAAACTCTAGAGAAACTTCAAGTCAGAAATACATGCTGACCTACTCTCCTTGAAGCCTCTGTAATTAATAAAGTTTTATTTACATCATCCTGTATACAGTTCTCATCTTCTTTCCCTTCAGGAGAAGGCCAGAAGTGAAAAACAAACAAACAAAACAAAACCAGCAGCAGCAACAACAAAAAATCTCCAGGCAGTCACATGATTTCATGTAAGCAAATTTTCAAAGAAATTTCAGAGTTTAAGACTCTGGCTAAGCATGAGATCCCTTTGGTTACTAAAGTCATTTGTATTAGCTCCAAGAGTGGGTGTGGGAGAGAAACAGTCCAGTGGGGCGAGATCTTTGCCTTCCATGCAGCAAACCTAACTTTGATTCCTGGCATCCCATACAACCCCCAGAGCATCTCCAGGAGTGATCCCTGATTGCTGAGCAGGAGTAACTCCTGAGCATCTCTGTGTATAGCTCAAAACCAAAAAGGTTTGGGCCAGAGCAAAAGCACAGCAAGGTGGTTGCTTGCTTTGCACGTGGCGAGCCTAGGTTTAATCCCTGGCATTCCACATGGTCCCCTAAGCCTGTCAGGAGTAATTCTTGAGTGCAGAGCTAGGAGTAACTGAAACACTGAAACAAAAATGGGGGAGGTGTGTGCAGTATGAGGCACTAAGTTTGATCTCTGACATGACATATGACATATACCCCCAGGACCACTGGACCTAGCCCTAGTGGTCCTGAGCCCTTTCAGGGGTCTCTATACCAAAAAGTGTTCATTGCATTCTAATCAGAAGAACCAGGAAGTCACCAACAAATGTATAGGTGGGTTCAGAGCTGGGATCAATTTTCAGATTCATTAGTGGGGGTGGTGAGTTTATTTTTCTGTTTTTGCCCTTAAAACTGTTTAACAAAGAAGATAAAGACTTCAAGAGGAAAAAGAACCTGAAACGTCAAATTAAGATTAGCACTAAGGAAATACAATATTTAGGCACCAAGAATCAGCAATATAAGGGCTGGAGAGATAGCACAGAGGTAGGGCATTTGTCTTGCACTCAACCAATCCAGGACAGACTGTGGTTCAAACCCTAGCATCCCATATGGTATCCCATGCCTGTCAGGAGTGATTTCTGAGTGCAGATCCAGGAGTAACCCCTGAACACTGCCAGGTGTGACCCAAAAGCCAAAATCCAAAATCCAAAAAAAAAAAAAATCAGCAATATGGGTGGGAAGAAAACTGTGGAATGAGACAATATACTTGATATTCTATTTGGTGGGTAAGGCGGATATCCAGGCTTATAACAAATCTCTAGAATTCAAAATGAAGAATACAGCCAATTGAAGCATTTGAAATCGAAGCCAATTGAAAGGGGGCAGATGTGGGGCCAGAGTGATGATACAGCTAGTAGGGCATTTGCCTTGCACGCGATTCTCTCAGGTTTAATACTGGCACCTTAGAGGTTTTCCTGAGCACCACTAGGAGTAATTCCTGGGTACGGAGCCAGGAGTGAACCATGGACACCATTGGGACCAATAATAACACCAACAAAAACAACAAGAATAGTCAAATGAGTCGAATAGGCACATCTCAAAGAAACATAAAAGGCCAGTGAGTGCATGAGAAGCACCTGTATAGTTCACCTGGGCAATGCAAGTAAAATCCACAGCCCACCTGTGAGAAGGGCTGTACCACATTGAAAGTGGGTGGTGAAGATGAGCAGGGAGGGCGCTTTGACTGACAGAATGGAGGTGGCCCAGCCTCTTCGGGAGATAGCAAGATGTGAGGATTTGAAGTAACGTGATTTGCTTTCTTCCCATCTCTGGGTCAACAGAACACACTGAGTGAATGAGTGCCACAGGCCCATCTCCAAGTTCATACCATTATTCATAAATGGAAAGAAACATAAAGACCCAAGAGCCAGGTGAGTAGAGAAAGGCAATGCTAGGGCACTTAGTGATATGGTCCATACATATACACATGTACACATGGAAGCGAGATGGGAAGGAAACTGTTCGGCACAACACCGAGGAGCCTTAGAGGTGTGGTGCTGAGCAGGAGATGGGAGATAAGCAACTGGTACTGTGGATGGACTGGAATCTGCACTCTGACCTCGGACTAGAACAGGCACATTATGCCTCACTCGCAAGGTAACAATTGGTGATGCTCTTCCTGCCAGGGCACACATCCCTATGTCTGCTGTGCAGTTTCTGGGATCCAGCACCCCCCACCCCCACCACAAAGATGAGCCCCGGAGACTCCTGAAGCTCCAGTTAACACATTTACACTGGGGCTCACATTGGAACACGGTTTCATTGACACTAATTTAGAAGCTGCTGTCAGCATGTTGGAACATGGATTTGTGTGATGTGTCTTGTTGGGTCTTACACCTTGGCTCTGAGCTGGTCAGCCAGACCCCTGACGTGGGAGGATTGGACAGTGAATGAATCAATGATTAGGTTGTTTTTCATATCTGGTAGTGCTCCAGGGTTACTTCTGGCTCTTCTTTCTTGGAAGGTGTGGGGGACCATATGAGATGCCAAGGATAAAACCTAGGTTAGCAGCAGGTGAGACGAGGCCCTATTCTCTGTGCTATTGCTGAGGGCCCTGATGGTGAATTCTATTCAAAGTCCGATCATGAATATGTGGTAGAAAATTAACTCACACTTGTACCCATTGTTCAGTGGTCTGTGGGTTTTTGTGAAACATCCTTGGTGTAAAGTCAGTTTCCCAGAGACTATCCAGGACATTCAAGAGAAAAGGAGGAGGTTGCAGTTACCGAGGACTTGCAATATTTGTCTATGATCAACATGTCGTTTTCTGCCAACCTTCCTGATGGTGTTAATTTTTTCTCAAAGTTGAACAAGGAAGAGGGGAATGGCTCTGCATTCAAGCCTGAATCTGGCTGGAGCGGGGTGCAGCACAGGGACAAATTTTTCTTCCTCCACTTCTTCAGCTCCTAGGGTCAAGGCTATGGAGACTGTGTGTGTAGTGAGCATCTGATGAGAGATGCAGCAGATGGGACTGCAAGGAAAATTGGCTCCAGAGACTTTTAGATCTTGACCCAGCCACCAGGACTCCACCAGGACTGCCACAGAGAGAGGGGCTGCTGCGCCAGGGCCAGAGAGATCTGGAGCCTCAGATCCGTGCAGACCCCAGGGAACCCCAGCTTGCCTTCTCTGCACTGCATATCTCAACTGACCAGAAGAATAGACTGAAATAGAAAAGAAGCCAAGCTGGACTTTGTTTAGAAGTTCACCAGGGAGGGAACAGGAAGAATCTGTGTTTATAAAACACTGAATATGAAACTTAGTGGGAAAATTTACATAGGGAGCCTTGGTGCTTTCTTAGAGGCAAGAACGTCCAAGACCTAGGATGCGTGTTGCAGAGTGAGGGAGGGTAGAGAGGGCAGAGAAGAGGCCACTATGACAATGAGAGTTGGAAATGATCACTCTGGACGTGGACTGAGTGCTGCTGAGAGGAGATAAAATGATAGGCATGATACACCTTCAGTGAGGGGGAGGTGTTGAGGGGATGAAGATGGAGAGGGAGAGGGAAAACATCCATATGTAGCTGATAGGCGGGAGGAAAACTGGTAACATTGGTGTGGGAAATGTGCTCTAGTGAAGGGTGTTGGACATAGTATAATTGAAAATAAAAAAAATTTGTACCTGTGGGGAAGAAAATCAACTGTATTATGAACAACCTTGTAAACCAAGGTGTTTAAATAAATTTTAAAAAAGATTTCTAGGGGCCCGGGAGATAGCATGGAGGTAAGGCGTTTGCCTTTCATGCAAAAGGTTATCAGTTCGAATCCCGGTGCTCCATATGGTCCCCTGTGCCTGCCAGGAGCAATTTCTGAGCATGGAGCCAGGAGTAACCCCTGAGCGCTGCCGGGTGTGACCCAAAAATCAAAAAAAAAAAAGATTTCTAAATCCTGGGGCTGGAGCAATAGTACAGTGGGGGAGGATGTTTGCCTTACATACAGCTGATCTAGGTTCAATCCCCAGCATCCTATATGACAGAAATAGTTAGATATTAACGGTTCAGTCTTTCTGCAAGGGAATTTGCTCAGTTCAGCATGCCTGCAGTTTTGGAGTGAACCCCCACAGTCTACTATCTGGATTTTTTGGACCTCACAATGGGTAGTACCCAGAGTGTGGGTCTGTGGTCAGCCTGCCATGTGGGGAGGGAACTCATGGCCCCTCCTGTAGAATGGTACTCCAGTGTGTACTCTAGGAACATCATCTCACAAATGCCCATTGGATTAACTTCTTCTAGTGGTTTTTTTAAGCTTTATTGATTGATTTATTGATTGGGTTTTGGGCCATACCCAGGGGTGCTCAGGGGTTACTGCTGACTCTGCACTCAGAAATCGCCACTGGTTGGGTGGGGTCCCTCCTGGGTTGGCCGCATACAAGGCGAACACCCTCCAGCCATGCTAGCTCTCTGGCCCCACTCTCCACTAGTAGTTTTAAATTGGTAGCAAGATTGGGGTGGGAATTGAGATTTATCCAGCACCCCTTGCTGGAGGGCATGTTTCTGACCCTTAAATCACACACATGTCGCCCTATCCCCCAAGAGAGCTGTCATGTGGTTCATGGCTGGAGGTGACCCTGCCAGGAGTGGACCCTGGACACCTGTCATTGTACCACACAGTATCTTCAATGCTTGACCAGTTCTCTGCCCATCTCCCTGCCTACTTTACCGTGTGCCTTCCTTGGGCTGAGCTGCCAACTTCAGCAGCGACTCTGTGACCAGCTTGAGCTCTGGAGAGATCATGGTGGTCCAGTAGAACCTCTTCTAGCTGTCTGTTTGGGGGAAGCCAAGCACACCAACCCCAGGGCTGACAAAACACTCCTGAGTTCTGTTTCTGCTGAACTGGAGCCAGCACAGGGTTCAGGCAGTTTAGGCAGCAGCACTTGCTTTGACTCCCATGAACTTAGTTCAGGATTTGGGTGTTAGTCCCAGTGGGTTTCCACTGGGATGGTGAGGAAACACCCTACTGCCCTTCACTGTCAGCACATGACACTGACACACAACTTCATCCACTCATCAGAGAAACTGTAAAGTGGCCCCGAAGCTGAGTTTTCCCTCAAAGTAAGTGCTAAATGCCCAAGGTAAAAAAAAAAAAAAAACAAAAAACCCCAGGTTTTATGTACACACATTCGTCTTTATCATCAAGAAGATAAGAACACATATAGAAAAGTTAAGTTTGAGTGGCAGAGCTGGACTGTATACAAGTACAACATTGACCCCATTTTGTCAGGGGCTTGGAAGAAAATGATGCATAGTTCTGAGGTCAGTAGAAGCACGGGTGATGGTGTGTTCCTTATCCCCTGTCTCAAAAAGATGGGGTGGTCCTAGAACTTCTATTAAAGGACATGGTCAAAATAGGGTGGACTTTCCTCTGGACATTGCAAATACATCTTCAGCATTGAGCCACTTCAAAGTGGGTTGCAGGCTTCCATTCTTTTTCCTAATACTTTGATTATTTAAGTTGATCTGCATGATATAGCTCATCATTGTGTTGTGTTCTTTTGAAATGATTATGTTACAAGTTCATAAGTTGATCTTTGGTTTGTGGGAACCTCTTGCCTTTGTGACCCCAAACTCCTTCCCCATCTCAGTAGTTTCTTCGATACTTCTCTAAGATAATTAAGACTTCCTTTCACTTCTGACTTTAGCCAGGAATATCTTATTATCTACATCATCCTTACAGGGTTTTGGAGGTGAGGAGATGGTAACAGTTTTGGTTACTAATCTTGGTTACTAATAAGTTCTGCAGTAATTTAGCAGAGGATCTAACTCCATAGTTGAAATCCCTCATTATCCTTTGAAGCCATGAAAGAGTATCCCTAGTCCTGGACCATCTCACACCATCTCACCAACCATGGATGTGCGCTAGAGGGATCAGCTCTAGAAGCAACAGGCTAATGTAGTAGGTGAGTAATGGTGTCTTTAGAAATCTAATGCAATGTTCATGTTCACAGTCCAGAATCTCCAAGAACAACTCAGAGCAGTTCTTGCAGATCTTTGGGGAAGCTCAGTGTCTGAGCTGCCTCTTGTCTACTTCCAGGGTGAACAATGAATCCTTTCCTCCACCCTCCCATGCTGTAAAGGCAGCACACACCTCTGGACCAGATTCCCCAGCTATTTTTAACTAGAGCCCTGTATTCAATTTTGCAAACTTGGACTTGAGGGACCTTTTCATCTGTTCCCCAAAAGGTCAAAGCTTCTAAGAATGAAACATTTCTCTGAGGACAGAGTTGAAGGGGCTTGTCATGGTCTCAAGCCAATCATTTTGATGCCACTTCAATTAGAATCCAGGTATCCAGAGTCCCAGAGAGTGATGAGATATTTATCACTTCTTTGCCATCTGTCCTGTACAGATCTGAACTAAAAATCCAGAGACCCAGAAATAAACTTTCTTTGCTTTTATTTTGTGCCTGGCTCTCCACTTTGCTCTCTTTTTCTAGTGGATTTAACTGCTGATATGGATTCAGCACCAGGTGCCCATCATTCTACCTCTGGTTTAATACAAGTCTTCTAAGACTTGGCTGGGAAGTTGGGTTTACTAGAAGGTCAGAATATTCTTTCTATTCTTGTCACCTGCCATACTATTTATTGATATGGCCCAGTACAAGCTTCCCAACCTGCTTAGTCCTCAATTTTTGACTTCTCTTGAAAAGGAAAGCATTTTGTGTGTGTGTGTGTGTGTGTGTGTGTGTGTGTGTGTGTGCAGGTATGGGGTGTGTGCCTAACAACTTCCCTTCAAATGAGGTTTTACTGCCTGCTTTGGGGCAGGGAGAAAGTGAACAAACCTGGTCCAGCTTGTTGGATCCCCCTATGATGCTGTTCCTGAACTGCCTCGGCAGACAGAATCCCATCTAGCGACTGTTCCGGGGACCCTGAGGAACAACTGCTCCGGGGATTCTCCTTGAGCGAAAACTTTGGAGACACCACTTCAGACACAGGGAAAGATAGCACATCTCCCCATGATTAGTGGTTCCTAATCAGGCTGGACTCTGGGCTGTTTCTCCTCCCTCAGAAAGCTCAGATTAAGGGAGATAATTTAGGGGAGATGATGGGTCCTTTTATTGCCCACTTTTGCTTCCAAAACATTTCTAAGCCCCAAAGTTCATGCCTATATCCTTCCTGGTGCCTCACTCCCACCCTCCCACCCCCAGCTATGCTTTTGTTATGTCTACTACTCTGCATGTATCCCAGTTCCTCTTGTCCTGTATAGGCATTGTTGGAATGGCATAAAGTATCTTCATCATCACTCTCAGATCCAGTCTTTCCTGGTCATCAGCTGTGAGCAATGTCCTATCCTGGTCCCACTGGGAGGATAGAAGTTGACTTTTTTGGCCAGCAGGGTCAGCTCATAGCTGTTAGCTGCTTTTGGACCTGCTGCCTACTGAGATGCTTTTATAGGGTTTGACACCCCATAACCAATGAAAGATTCAATGTAATTCTTGTTATTTTGGCCTAAGGTCTTGTCAGGTCTGGACTCAAGTTCAGATACAATATACCTGTTGCCCACTGCTGCTTCCTTTTCATGGCCTAGATCCTAGCCCTAATAGACATCCTTTGAGAACTTTATCTCTATCCTAGAAACCTTTTGTAGTTGTCTGCAGGTGTTTTTTTCCCCCCCAAGCATTTCATCTCCATGCTGAGGACACATCAAAGCTGTGGGCATGCAGTCACTCCATACAGGTAAAATCTTTTATCACCTTCACAGATACTTGGTTTCATCTGTGGCTTAACTTTGCAGCCTGTTGAAAGCAAGTACTTGATCTTTCTTGGGGAGTATCCAGGTACTCGAATACTCCCATATCTAGCTCCTATCTAATGCTGCCTTTCCAACAAGGACTGATATAAGACCATGTGTCTCATGCCACGGCTCCAATGTTGTTCAGGATGTTGTCATTGCTAACATAACATACCTCTTACCTGTGCTGGTATGAGGGAAAGGTCTGACTCAGGAGAATCTACAGTGGCTTAAAAGACCTTGCAAAGGTTCTGTTTTTCTCCTAGAAAACCTGGAAACAGGTCTTGCTAGTTCTTACAGACACAACTAAGTAGCAGAATGTTAAACCCTTTTAGGACAATGTTAGGACACTTTTAGGACAGTGTCAGGAACATGGCCCCACACCCTGTGACGCTCAGGGGTTACTCCTGGCTATGTGCTCAGAAATTGCTCCTGGCTTGGGGGACCATATGGGACACTGGGGGATCAAACCAAGGTCTGTCCTATATCGTCTGCATGCAAGGCAAACACCCTACTACTGTGCTATCACTCCAGTGAGATAAAGTTAAAAGTTGTTGACAATGTAGTTGAGTTTCAGTTCACACAATGCTTCAACATTAATCCTTTTACCTGTGTTCATTTCCTACCACCTATGTCCCCAGTTTCCCTCCTGATTCCTTGAGCCTTAGTCTGCCTCTGTGATGTAGTAGGGCCCTCCGGAGACAGGTTTGGACTCAGTAGAGAGATTGCCACTCTGACAGGGCAGGCTCTCATACCTGTCAACTGGAGCTTCTGAAGGGAGACACCCTGTAGGCCAAGGGGAGCGGGAAATAAATGCCTATTAGAGAAAACATTTGTCATGTCACAATGGAGTCAACCTCCTGTGCTTTCCCTGGTCATGTAAATCATGTTCCCTAACAGTCACATAGGTTACATCTACAGATCTACACATAATGCACCTCGCCAGTAAGGACTCTCCTTTCTCTGTTAAAGCTTCCAATGCAAATGTGCAGTCTTTACAGTTCCTACCTCTCTTCTTCCTGCTGATGGGGCCATCTTGGGCTGAAAGGAGGGAAAGTAATATGCATAATAGCCCCTTAGTAACAGTATTACCAACCATGGTGTCTAACAGTAAAACCCAAGTGTCTGCCAGAGTGTAAAAGACATTACAAGTTAAAGCTTTCAGTGCAGGTAAATCCTATTAGCTGTGCAACTGTAAATACTCCTTCTCCCCTGATAATAAAGAGGGCCATCTCACTGCGGTCACTCTTGACTTTCTTCAGACACTTCGCTCTCAACTTTTCACTCTGCCCTAAGATGACCTGACTGAGGTGGCAAACTCAGTCGGGATCTGACATCTCCTGGCAACATCTTTTAGGAACTTCAAAGACTGTACACCCTCCACTTAGTTTGGCCCCTTCCTGTATACTCAGGCCCAGGTCATGTGAAGAAGATTCTGGAAGGATGGTTAGCGGAGTGACTAAGAACCTTGGTGCATGAGGTCCCAGAAGGAGTTCACATGGCCCAGGGAAAGGAGGTCTGCAAAGTAGACAAGAGGAAGATGCCCTCGCACCAAATTATTTGGTCCAGAACCTGTGAGAGCCTTCTAACATGCTGGAAACCCTGTAAGGAAACCTGCTGACCAGAGGTGAGAAGCTAAGTTCCAGCTGCATCCAAGGAGCCTGGTGTTGGAGCAGAGATGGTAAAAGGACCACCTCTTCTTGCA
>PVKC010030236.1:0-14914 GCA_004027635.1 Crocidura indochinensis | reverse complement strand
TTATCATCAGATTTATTGTTATCAAAACTAATATTTTAAAAAGCATTCACTTGAGAAGAAATGGGTGGAATGAAAATAAAAGAAACTTCAGGAGACTTTAAATGACTAAAAGGAGGAATTTCTAAAGTGTTCAAGTACAGAAATTACTGTGGATTGCTGCAGATACTTCTCCAAGTTTCTTTTCAACTATATGATTCTGCTTTTGTGATGAGTTTTTAAAGCTAGACTCTCTTTCCTCCTGTTGTCGGTATAAGGTTAAGTATACCTCACGCAATAACACAATTTTTATCTCTATTCTACCTTTTTAGGGCTGCCTCAAAGAGAAGAAAATAAACTACTCCCTGGGTATTTGTGTGTGTGTGTGTGTGTGTGTGTGTGTGTGTGTGTGTGTGTAAGAAAAGTAGTATCAAAAATTGGAAGCTGCTTGTTTAACTTTCCAAAGAAAGGGATTGTGATCTTTTCACATGTTGTGGCATGTATAGAATGAAATTATATCAAATGGAGAGTATAATGGTGCAGGAGAAAGGAAAAGCAAATCAATCGCAGGTTTCCATTTCCTCCACCTGGATTAACTGAGAATTTGGCTGTTAAAATCATTTCATCATAACCTGACAAAGGGAGGACATCCAGGGAACTCCTGTTGGAGAGAGATTCAGAGGAAATCACTCTGATGGATGACAATGGGCTCCAGGAAAACCGCTAGTAAGCCAATGCTGAATAGCAGGAGGAGGAAATAATAAGGAAGGAATCACAAGACAAATTGTAGCACAAAAAACATTCTTTAAAAATGTGTAAGGCTTCTGTAAAATTGATTTCAAACAAATGGTTACAAAATGGAAAACCACAGTGCATTTAGTTTGCTCTGGAGTAGGCTTGCTCTTTCATGAGTCCATGAGCCCATCCTCCAAGCCAGAACAGTACAGTAGAACCTTCCTTATCCTGCTAGACATTATTGGAAAGTCACATGATTCTCTAGCAGAGAGGAGAGAACTTACTATGTTCCTTTGTAAACTTGTTCATATTAGCTCATTTCCCTGAAGGGACTCATATAAGGACACCATATTTCAACTTCCAATGTGCTCACCAGTCACTGGTGGGATTAAGGAAATTATGATCAATTTGGTGATAACCAACAACCCTAGAATGAAAGCTTCCTAGGAAGTCAGGGAAGGATCTCAACCAGAGCAGAGGGGAAAGGCAAAGTTACATACAGCTCTACAGACTTTATAGGGAGAGGGAATAGGGGCAAGTGTTTGGTTATGCTATTGTTAATGAGCCCTCGTGACCTCTTATATGTATGTGGTGCATAGATTCAAGGCATATTAGATCATTAAAATTCAGAGACTCTTGGGGCCTGAGAGATAGCATGGAGGTAGGGCATTTGCCTTGCATGCAGGATAGTGGCTCCAATCCCGGCATTCCATATGGTCCCCTGAGCCTGCCAGGAGCGATTTCTGAGCATAGAGCCAGGAATAACCCCTGAGCACAGCCAGTGTGACCTCCCCCTCCAAAATCAGAGACTCCTGATAGAGAGAATGTTCAAGAGGTAAGGTCCTTGCCTCATATGTATCCATTCCTGGTTCAATTTCAGGTAATGCATATATACCTTCAAGTAACCACAGGAGTGATATTTGAACACAGAGCCTGGAGAAAGCTTATGAGAACAATTGGGTGAGACCTCAAGAACCAAAATTCAAAATCTTGGCACACAAGTTCTCATCATAGATCTCAGGAACTAACATGGAGGAAGCAGATAAATATCAGAAAGTCGGGGCCGGGCGGTGGCGCTGGAGGTAAGGTGCCTGCCTAGCTTAGGAAGGACCACAGTTCGCTTCCTCGGTTTCCCATATGGTTCCCCAAGCCAGGAGCGATCTCTGAGCGCATAGCCAGGAGTAACCCCTGAGCGTCACTGGGTGTGGCCCAAAAAACAAAACAAAACAAAACACCAAAAACAATATCAGAAAGTCAAAGACTCAATATTTTCACAGGAATACATTTTTATGGTGAATCTCTTTTATGTCTTTTTTTTGGCTGCTGTGATTTCAATTTCTTGAAGAAAACATGAGTAAATAATTAAGTTGCTACTTGCACTTGGTAATCATAATCTTTTTTTCAGTGTTGTTCCTATGTTATTACCCAGAGGGAAGTCAGGAGGAAACGCGTGGTCTTTTTTATTTTTTATTTTTTTGGTCTGGAAAAAGCAAAGAAAAAATTTAAAAATAACTCTGGTATTTTGGATATTCTGTTCTTTTACTTTTTGTGCCACTTCAGTGATGTTATAATACAGGGAGATCTCTTGAAATAGAAAGGGAATAAGACTGATTCATTTAGGCTCAGGAGAGAAGTCAACAAAATGAAGCCTAATGGGAAAGAGAGTAAATCTTGTATTTATTACTTCTGTCCTTCCCTCTACTCTCTTTGTTTCTAGCCTCAGCCTACGTGAGGGTTAGAAGTTAAGTTTATGATTTCCTCTAAATCACTGTATTCCTGACACAATCATGTTCACAAGAGCTGAGTGGGAATCAATGACGATCATTTCTGGGGACCCAGTTTTTATAACTTGCTACACCTTTCTCCAGAATTACTCCAATATCCATCATCACTGCAACTGTAGCTCATCCATTTTTTGATCACTCTGTCATTTCAGAGTAATTAGTGAATAACAGCAATGTAGATGAATGTTCAGTTTTGTATATAGCATTTATCTTGAATCCATGATATTTTTGTTCATTCCTTAAGTTCATGTTGCAAGTTTGTGCCTACTTCTGAGAAAAGGAAAGCCCACACCCACATTTCTTAGTTCCTACTATTCAGGATAGAGTGTGATAGTTTGTATTGTTATTGAGCAAGTATTTACTTCATCAGTTCTCTTCCCTTCCTACTGACGTGGGAGTTGATCATAGGAGTTGCCTCAACATTGTGAGTGTGCATTGAAATGTCTTTTGCACACATTGTAGGGCTTGTGAGTTTCTGTCTCTCATTAAGAAAAGAATGTTTCAGGGTACATGTTAGTTCTAGGAGAATGTGAGACTTAAGGAGCAGACCAGGACTAAATTTTTGACCGTCCTAGACAATCAGTGGACTCTTTACATGTAAGTGCAAAATAATATTTGCGATGTAATACTGACATTTTGTGTGGTTTTACAGCACAAACTGGCCCTTGGGGAGATGTGGTTTTATTTATTTTTTTGTTTTTTTTGGTCACACCCGGCAGTGCTCAGGGGTCACTCCTGGCTCCATGCTCAGAAATTGCTCCTGGCAGGCACGGGGGACCATATGGGGCTCCGGGATTCGAACCGATGACCTTTTGCATGAAAGGCAAACGCCTTACATGGTATGGAGAGGAGCTTGAGGAATTTGGAGTATATATAAATAGAAGGGATTTTTTGTTTTGTTTTGTTTTGGTTTGGTTTTGGGGCCACACAGGTGGTACTCAGGGGTTACTCCTGGCTGTCTGCTCAGAAATAGCTCCAGGCAGGCACAGGGGACCATTTGGGACACCGGGATTCGAACCAACCACCTTTGGTCCTGGATAGGCTGCTTTCAAGGCAAATGCCGCTGTGCTATCTCTCCGGGCCCAAAAGGGAGTTTATTTAACCTAGTAATACCAGTAGCTGGATTGGTTCCTAAACCATAAGCCCCACCACAAGAAGCTGGATTCTCTCTATGATCTCTCTCTTATATAATTAACTAGGTTAGTCACAAGAGATATGACTGTTTCTCCCATATTCTATTATCTAATTCTTCTCACTTATCCTGTATATTGAGAAAATTCCTAGTAACTTACAGGCAAGCCAGTTATCACCTGGGAGTTCAGTTAGAAACACTGAAATTATTCAGTAAATATTATTGAATAGTTCACATTTTAGTTTTAAATGTTATAATTATTTCAAAAGTAAAATGACAACTTTTTGTTTTTTAGTTAGCATTCTGGGAGATTTGGAGGTCTCTTATATTTTCATTTTTTAAGCACAGTTCAATTCCTAATAGATCTTCTGTGACATCTCAATTTGGAGGTAATTCTATTAGTAAAGCCATCCTGATAATTAGAGACAGAACAAGATGTCAATCAGGAGTCAGACGAAGATTGTCATTAGGAATTCTTAGAATAGTGACATTCTGAGGGACAGGTGGCCTGGCCCAAACGTAGTATTTGTACATTTGAAATCTATAAAGGTGAAAAGACATGTCCAAGATAACATAGATCTTTGTGTGAAGCTGAGAACTAAGATTTCTAGAATATCTATCATGAAGCTTCTACTCTGTTCAGATTATTTTGTATAGTAACATTTATTTATTAATGAAATTTTTACTAACCACATTTTAATCGCTGAAACATCACTTTAAGAATGATTGTCTTGGGGCCCGGGAGATAGCATGGAGGTAAGGCATTTGCCTTTCATGAAAAAGGTCATCGGTTCGAATCCCAGTGCCCCATATGATCCCCCGTGCCTGCCAGGAGCAATTTCTGAGCATGGAGCCAGGAGTAATCCCTGAGCACTGCTGGGTGTGACCCAAAAACCAAAAAAAAAAAAAAAAAAAAAAGAATGATTGTCTTTCTTATAGTTTTCTAGTTAAAGAAAATGGAGCCTATTTTCAGTCAAGCCTTAACCCTATCACCACCATATACAATTTTTTTTTAAAAAAGAAAGACATTGGGCTGAAAAGATTGTAGAGCAAGTAAATCATTTGTCATGCATCCTGTATGGTCCCCTGAGCACCACCTGGAGTTATTCCTGAGTGCAGAGCCAGGAATAATCTCTGAGTTTTATTGACTGTGGCCTAAAATACATAAACCAACCAACAAACAAAAATAAAATTTAAAAGGAAGACTAAATTTATTCAGAAATTTAAGAAACAGATTACAACCAGAACATTTTTCTTACTGTAAGATCAGAAGATTGATAAATAATAAAAGTGGTGAGAACTGCACCGCCAATAATAAAGCACAGGCTCTATAATAAAGCTCCATGGGTGATCTTTCAACTGCCTGTAGCTCTAGAATGTGGCATTGTGTTCCCTGCAGGGAAAAATGGCATTTAAAAATTTTGACATGCATTTTTTGTTAGGTAAGTCTTTTTTTAGTGAAGCAGCTTCACTTCACTCACCACAATCTATGCCATATTGAGTAGCTTTTCCTTTTCTTAAAAATAATTTTATCATAGTGATCTAAAGCAGCATGATTAGTCTCTTCATTGATTGATAGCCTTTAGGTAATTTAATATTTTCAGTAATGAAAATAATGAGATATATTGAGTATATCTTTCACAGGATGAGTATTATGATTCCTATTTCAACACACATAAGACATGAGTAATATATTCCCAAAGGTGAGGTTTCCTCTGAACTGTTCCAAGAAAAGAAATCAGATTTCAAAATCTACCAAGAATCTAAGTTAAAAGGCATATAAAATAATTTCTTCTCATATTGGATTTTGAAATTGGAGTGATTGGGGTCTAATCTCATTTCTAACATTCTTTCAATGTGAGATTTTGTTTTTATCTTAGTTTTTTCTTTTCTAAATTCCTTCCTTTCATCCTCCCTCCATTCCCACTTTTCATTAAATTGCTTAATACCTATCTTAACTGTAAAATGAATAGGTCTATATTGGCTTCAATAATATTAATGAGCAGTCAACATAAATGATACCCTTACAGTAAACTCAGGAACATAGAAAGTTATTCAATGTGGCATTTGGAATTTAACTAACTGTAGTATAATACAAATGTTAATGTAGAGGACAGAGAATTACTTGTGTTGGTGTAAACTCAGTTCTGTAGATTAGTTATCATGTCTTTGACCACTTGTTGTTTCTTTACTATGTTTCTTTATTCCATAATTGAGAGAGATCATTTCTGTCCTTTTATTTCTGAGGGAATTTAAATATTTACAAATCAAAGACTTGACCTTTGCCATTTTAGACTGTTTAGGATCCTCTAGATTCTGAACAGGATAGTAGAGCCTTTGCTCTCAAGTCAATATCTAAAAGCAACTCATTCTCTTATTAAAAATAACCAAACTTTGCACATGTGCTTCCTGGGCCAACATGTCAGTCTGCACACATGTATGTTGCAAGTCCATGTGCATGGTGCCTGCATGAGCATGTCACTTGCATCTCCCTTTTTGAGATGTACCCTTTCCTACTTTCATTTTGAGATCTATACTGGAGGAGTCTCCACATTTGGAGAAGTCTGCATTCATTCTTGAGCATGTTAGTCTCTTTTTCTCTTCCTCTCTGTCCCCCTTTTCAATTTCTGAATAGACTACATTTTATTAAAAAAAAAAAAAAAGTGGGGCTAGCGCTACAATACAATGATTAAGGCATTTGCATTGTATGTGACTGACCCAAATTTGAACCTCAGTATCACATATGGTCCCTTAAGCCATGCAAAGAGTGATCCCTGAGTGAAGAGGCAGGAATAAGTTTTGAGCATCACTGAGCATGACCCCAAAACTAAAACTACACTAAAATTAAATTAAGTTAAGCAAGGAAAAGAAAGATAAACAGCAAGAACAACAAAATCCCATGAAAGAAGATAAGCTAAATCCTAAAGAGTTTCTAGATTGTATTTTATTTTAAATTGGATTAACTTTTAACACAAAAGGGGAGATAATCAATAAGGATTGTTATGTTAGTAGAAGTTGAATCCATAGGATCAAGGTGCATGCACACCTACATGTATGCCTAAGGATATCCTTCCTCTTTCCCTCCACTCCTCCCTCTCTTTCTCTGCACTAGATCTGTATTTAGCATTCCCTGCAGGGAGGGGCATTAAATGATATTGCAAACACATTTCAATCTTCTAAATACTTAGCTCATCTGCTCTCCTAATGGGCTCTCCAAGTAGAAGAGAAGTGATTGCATCCATTAGTCCTGAACAGAATATCAAATATATTTGATCTTCCAAGCACTTTGTCCCAGAGTAGGTTGCGAAAATCATATAGCAAATTACATTCTGTTTAGGAAGGATAGTCTTATTTTCTAAACACCTAAAACAAAATTTTATAAATGTGATTCACAAACCTCCTGCATCTGAACTAATGGCAGCTCTTCTTTATTTTAAAAAACAAAACAAAACACCTGATTTTCTCCCTGGAACATTGCTAGGTGTCCTTGATACCACAGGGTCTGGAACTCAACACACTTAAGGCCCTACCTTAGAACACTCCAGCTTGGTTAGAGAATAATTGTCAGGTTGTTAAGTTACACCTTATTTTACCTAAAACAAAGATCATCCCCTGGTTCCTTTTTATGTTTGTTTACAACTTGGATTTACCCCCAAAGCAGAGATTGTCTTACTTGTAAACCTGGTTGGGATTGACTCAGGAAGGCTTGAGCTATTTGTCCTTATTGCCCTATTCAGGGGTGACCTCTGTATTCAATAAAAAATGGCAGTTCTGGCATGCAGCTTACTCGCCATACAACGTAGAAGTCTGCCAGACTACATGTGTTTCACCCTCAGTTTGGTTTGGACTATTTCATGTATGACCCTGATTTAGACTCGTTCACCTGGGGTTGGAGATAATGTGTATGGGATAATTTGATACCAGGTCTGCCCTATGGGTCCCTTGAACAATACTTGGGAGACACCCCATAATGTATTTTATACCTTTATTCCCAGACCACTGAATCAGTGTCTGGGGATAGCTTAAGACTTACAAACAAAACAATACAAAATTTTAAAAACTACCAAGATAAAAGTAATGATATTAAAATGTCCTTCCCAGTTAACGTGGAGTTTATGTACCTGTACAGAGCTTCGCATTTGGTTCTTTAATCAACTTTTGATTATTTATTTATTTATTTATTTTTTGCAGGGGGACTGTTGGGTACTATGCTTAAGGATTACTCCTGTGCTGATTAGGTGACCCGATGTGATATTAGGAGTAGAACCAGGTTTGACTACATGAAAGGCAGGGGCCTTAACTGCTTCTAAACTTTTAAATCAGGTTCTTCAGCTAAGAAATCCAAAAACTGAACTAATATAACATTTAGAAATATTGTATATTTATTCCCTTTACACTATTTTTTCAGGAACAGTGTGGACAGAGAACGATTTAACTAGCTTAACAGAAAGGGGATATTTTCAGGGTGTTTGGTCAATTCTAAATCTTAAGTAATCAACATCGTTCCTGTCTGAATATTCTTTTCAGGAATACCGACTTTAATAGAGTTCTGTGATAGTGTATGGGTTCGTTATTTTATTATATCATTCACTCATTCTTTCATGCATTCAGAAGTACTTATTGACTCTATTTTGAAACTCTTTCTACTAGGCAGATGGGATACATAGATAAACCAAATAGAATTTTTTTTAGGTAGTATAATAGGAGGCCACACCTGGTGGTTCTTATTAGTTGCTTTTGGATCTATATTCAGAGAGTATTCTTGTTAGGTCTTGAGAGACCATTTGGGATGCTGAAGATCAAACCTGGGTTGGCCATGTGCAATTCAAATACATTTCCTACTGTATTATTACTCCAGCTTCCAAAGTGAACTGTTAATAAAGTGAAATATGGGTGATGCTTTTAGTTCAGTTTGGAGCTTTCCAAATTAAAGGTTTTCCAGAGTATGCCACTCATACAATATATTTTAAAGAATGAGTAGGAATTCACTAAATGCAGGACAAGAGCACAATGGGAAAGGTGCCTGAGATAAGAGAGTGGTACAAAGAAATAGTGAATGGCATGAAACTTGGAATTCAGAAATATTATATGATTGGGGAGTCATGGGAAAAGAAGTAAAAAAAGGTAGGCAATAGCTCAATCTTTAAGGAAGCATATATAAATTTGAGCCTGACTCTGGAAGTGGTGGCATAATTTGGTTTGAATAAAGTAAAAAATAAGATTTGTAATTAGAAAAGACTAATAAAGTAAAATATGGACTCAAAAATTAGGAAAATGAAAAAGAGGAGGAGAACAAATTAAGACATAGATTTTATTTACAATAGTTAATACTAGACTGGAAGGGATATTACTGAAATTAGACATAACTACTTGCAGAACTCAGTGTCATTGATTGCAATAGGATCTGAATGAGGAAGGAGGCCATGTTTGATCCTAAGATTTATGATATGACAAATCAGTAGAGGCTGGTACACAAGATAAATAAAATGGGATAAAGATAATTAAGTTGAAGGGGATAAATAATTTCCAATACAATTTTTGATTTTTTTAATATTTTTTTTAAATTTTATTTTAATCATAGTGGTTTACATGCTATTCACAGTAATATTCCATTTACAAATAAACATTGAATCAGGGGAATTCCCATCACCAAGTTAGTTTAGATGCTTCCCTTATATTTGTAGGAAATCTTATAGCTATGAAAATCAGGTTTGGAAAGAAGATAGGACTGGAGATACTACTATGGGAGCTATCATCTAGAGCCTGGAGCTGTGGAGATAAAGCAGAGTACTGATAAAACTGGTCTAAAGAGAATAGAGATACAGGATGAGACTTATCCTTTTAACTTGGCTACCACAACAAGGAGAACCCATGAAAGTGATTCAGAATGACTGTCCAGAAAAGGGCCTTTTGTGACTCTGGCATGAGTTTATTCCCATTTTCTTCACTGTCTTGCCAAATATTGCTATGCTGTGGATCTTGGCAACTTCTTTAGCCTTTCGTTATTTTCTCTTTTTTTCTTTAACCTAAAATCCAGACAGATTTTCAACAATGGAAGGTCTTAGATAATCCAATCTATGATGTCTGTAGTGGTTAAAGTAGAATGCCTACCATGAGTAGGCACTAATGGCCAGAATAAGATAAAGTAGGGATGGGCTGCCCAGGTAGGCTCTGAACAGCAAATTCAAAACACAGTTGGATGTGTCCAAGTGACCATAGGCTATAATTAACCATGTCAGGCATTTGAAATGTTGAACTCTGTGAGAGGAGGCAGCATAATGTGGTATAATAACAATCAGCATCCTATTTGTGTGGTGATCTCCCTATTATGCTTTCTAGCAGTATGAATTTTGGCAATGAGTTAACTTTTCTTTCATCTCAGTTCCTTTTCCTTGAAAACAGAGATGATACATCATTCTAAGTGCCAATCTGAAGACCAAAACAAGTACATCTTTGTGAAGTATTAGTTCAGTGCTTAGAAATGGTAGAAGGTCACCTGAAAATGGCAGAATGCATGCTCCATTCCCACGCTTTCTTTTTGCCAGGCATGTGCTTACCTGCCAGGGTTACTAAAAGTTTTAGGTGGAGCATACACTTGAGTTCATAAGACAGTCAAGCAGAGGAATTGAGTTTGAGCAAGAGGAACTGCAAGTATTCAGTCAGGAACTGTTTAAAGCTCATGACTACTGGGTCACAATTTAGGTGGTGGTATTTGTGATAGTTTCAGAAAAGGTTATATGTACTGAGTCTGAAGCAAATATTGATTTGAGTTTTAATTTAAAGACTATCCAAAGCTCTATTAAGAAGTTTCACTCTGTTTTTGGTTAAAAATTGAAGGAAGTATTGTTTCAGAATTGCTGCATTGTCTCTTAATGTTTTATTGAATGACATATATAACATCTCAAAACTTACCAAAAGCTGTATATGTCCGGCACAAGGGTCCATGGATCATTGAAGACTGTCAGACCCCTTGGCCATGGTAATAAACCATGATTACGAACTGTAAAAAATAATTTTCACTCTATTTTGATGTCAACAGGAAGTCACGGTTGCTTTGAAAATGGGATGATTCTATTGCTTCAGTGCCTTAGAATCATTGCTTTCAGTCTCTTCCAATGGAGAGCATTGTTATGCTTCTTCAATAAAACTCTCATAGGGGAATTTTTATCATCTTGATAGATCATGGAGAAAATCTTATTTATTTATTTATTTTTTAAATATGGAATGCTTTACGAATTTGCGTGTCATCCTTGTGCAGGGGCCATGCTAATCTTCTCTGTATCATTTCAATTTTAGTTTATGTGCTGCCGAAGCAAACACGAAAATCTTATTTATTAAGAGTTGCCATTAGGGGTGAAATTTCCATGATACCATAGACATGAATTATCAAACATTTTACAGCAAGACCTCACTCTCTCTAAGACAATGGACCCATTCCCAACCCCCAACCCCTTTTTTTTGGACTTTGGGTCACATCCTGTGGCGCTCAAGGGCTACTCCTGTCTTTGCACTCAGAAATCGAAGCTGGCAGGCTCGGGGGACAATATGGGATGTTGGGAATCAAACCAAAGTCCATGAGGCTAATTCCTTAATTAAGACAAACACCCTACTCCTATGCTATCGCTCTGGCCCTTTTTTCCCAAAATCTTAATTATATGATTCCTGGCATATTTGAGTTTCAAGTTGTCAAGAGTACTCAATATAGTTCTCAATATCTTTGACTATGGCATTAAGGTAACTTATTAAGGGCCAGGCTCTACACTAGAACTTCCACCAGCTTTTGCAGTTTTATGAACACAAATACATTTTGGGTCTGATGTTATATTGTTGTTTGAGCTAAAACACTAAAATTTATTGAGAGATCAATTAAGCATTTTCTTCCTAAACACCCAGGCTATAAATGAAGTGAGAATTTAAGTTTAGGGCTTACTGATTATAAAATTCTTATTCTGTATGTCAGGAGTAAAAGAAATGTATAGACCATAGACTATATAAAATCTGTGAACTCTGGCGTCTGTTATTATTACATAATGGAATAGACAATCATGAGTTTTGTTGACTGGTCAGGATCCATCTGCCTGAATTATATGGCCATGATTGATGTTATACAGTCCCAAATGATTCTTGGCAGAAAAAAAGCGCTTCCTCAAATATTTTTTCACATCCTTTTTATTGTTCATCCTGTGGCCAAGATGTTTATAAAGGGCTCCATGTATGTGTGTGTCTAGGAAAGGGTTCTCAGTGAGGAGAAATGGAAATAAATGACCATTTGGTAGGGCTAGTGTAGTCAACAAAACAAACCCTCCTAGAGGAATTATTTTCATTTAGTCAGCCTTCATTTGTTAGTATTCTACAAGATCTGATATTTTAACAAAACTTCTATTCTTGAAAAGATATGCCCCAACTTTGCAGGCCCTGAATTTGCATGATCTAGAAATTCCTACAGTAGCTTCTGACAGGACTACTGCTCTTCCATTCATACCTGTAGATAATGGCCCAGGGTTGGTACTACTTTGGTCCTAAAGGGACCTAGGGACTGTCAACATAGCTAAGATTTAATGAGCCAGGTTAAATGTGGTGGTTCTGAGAGATGAAAGTGAGTCTATAAATGCTCATAATTAGCTGTGTATATCAGTCCAACCCCAGGGACTAATAAGCAGGGCTGCTGCCATGTTTCAGAAAAGGAAAGAATCTTCCTGTACGAGGGGTGTAGGCAGCTATCTACTACATGGCAGTGATAGGGGTGAGGTGGAAAGAAGGAGCTTGCAGAACAAAGCAACTTTGGCAATATGTGGTGTAGCTTGAATCTCTGCTGACTATACTTCAACCCCAAGATGATGATAAACTTTGTAAAGATAAAACAAACACTCCACCACAGTGTACCTCTGCAATTCCTTAATCTCCACCTCTCACTACTCTTGTACAAGCTCCCTCAAACAAGTTTCATTCTAGTGACAAAAAGAAGGAATCACAACTTTTTAAGAACTGGAGCTGTAGGGTGTCTTATATGTTTAAGTGATAGAACTCAGAAAACTGGCAGAGATGGTGGTCTATGAGACCAGAAATTTCTCATCAGGGTAGGGCAGGAAGGTGTGACAGTGTTTATGCAAGAATGGCAGATCAAAGTGTGCTGACCTTGTGTGAAGCCAATATGCAGAAAAAGTAGAATGCATAGTCTTGTTTGTTTGCTTGTTTTAGGGTCATGCCCGGCAGTGCCCAGGGATTACTCCTAGCTCTGCACTCAGAAACTGCTCCTGGCAGGCATGAGGGAAGGAGTATATCAGATGCCAGGATTCTCACTACCATCTGTCTTGAATCAGCTGCATGCAAGGTAAATGCTCTACTGCTGTGATATCTCTCTGTCCCCAAGAATGCACAGTCTTGAGTGTCTGTGCGGGTCTAAGAATATAAAGCTAAACATAAAAAAGAAATTAAAAGAAAATTTGTGAATATATTTGTCTGGAAATGTCAGTCCTGCTACTATCGGTGGGGAATGGACACAGGCCACATGCCCAGTCCTCTATTCTCTGCCTTCTCTTATAACTACTCTCCTGGAAATGTCAGTCCTGCTACTATCGGTGGGAAATGGACACAGGCCACATGCCCAGTCCTCTATTCTCTGCCTTCTCTTATAGCTGCTCTCCTTAGGGCTTATTTCTCTCTGGCTTCTTTAGTGACTCTGGCTCATACAACTTTCTGTCATCCCACTTTTTCTTGCACTCTCTAGTTTACCCTTCTTACAAGTGGATATATATAAATGGAGTTAGCACCTTGGGTTCAATTTTTTGATGCTTTTATTATTTTACTGAATTTTTCTAATAACTATATGTGTCTATTTATATATTAAAGATCCAAAAGTAAGAATCCAAAGTAAGGCAGTGGGGTAATTTAACTAAGACTTCTTACTGTGTTGTTCAACTTCAATTCCAAGTGTGTTTATACCATCTTCCATCAGCAGAAGAGATTTAGCCTCTTTATAAAAGGAGGCTTCTTTTGGAGATTGTCAGAAGAGGGGCTTCTCTTATCTCACCACCCAGGCCTTCTTTGCATCAAAAGGTGCTCTGCACAGTGTGGATTCTGGATTTAGTGATGGACTAAATTTTTTTCTGTATTCTGCTTTTATTACTTTCTAGCTATTTGACCCTACATTTTTTAAACACTTTTGGTCTCAATTTTCTACTTTCCAAAGGGGATTACAGAGGTAGGAAGCAAAACTCATATGGATGGAACAGTGTATTCATGTCAGTTCACAGCAACTGGCATGTGCCAATGGATAGCAATGGTAATTTTCAAGTAAGATTTCTACATGTGAATTCACTTTGATTCACATTTAGAAGCACTGAGTGCCAGAATGTCCAGATGTGTGTGATGTAGCAGCACAAACATCAGACATAAATCAGGGCCATTAGATTCTTGTTTTAAATTAGTTAACTACTATTACTGGAAATTTGGATGAAACATTGAATCATTCTAAGTGAGCTTAGGTGAAGCATTGAATTACTCGATGTCATTTTTTTAATCTATAAAATGGAATCTTTATTCTATTTCTAATACCCATCCATTTGTTGTTTGGATGTTCAGTGAGTTGATGTCTGTGCAAGAGCTACAGAAATGGGAGTTGACAAGTTTACACAAAATTGGGAAAGGACCCATCTCAGAAGAACTCTTTCTGTAGTTGGTGACATAACACATTCAGTTATAAAACTCTTGGGCAAAACATTGGTAGCACATGTGGCACACAATGATGCTACAGACAACACGAGCTTATGGCTTAACACCTCCTGTTGGCATCAAACATATTTGGAATTGTTGGGTACTCATTGCAGATGGAGGAGATCAACTACATTCTCAAGGAGATGTTTGCTTTCAGAAAACAAATTCAATTTCCATATTGAATTTCTGCTGCCTTCTAGGGCCATCTGGGTCTGCCTAGAGTGTTGGCTGTCATTTGAGGGTATTTCTGTGCATGTGGAGATCATTACAAAGCTTGCCCACTCATCCTTGCCTTTTCCAACTTTCTCAGCATTTTAAGAAGTAGAATTCACATTTTTGAGTGTCTATGTGAGTGGGGTTTAGGCTATTTTTATATATCATTCCACCTTATCTTCACATCTTATCACCTGGTGGATATTACTCACAGAGAGGTTGGATTTTTTTCTTTTTTAAGGGAACAGAAATACAATTAGAAAGCAGTGCTCAGGTGTCACACCCTTTTTATGTGCTTATCTCTATGACTCCTCTAGAAAGTTATCTCCATAAACATCCTGAGCTGAGAGAGAGAGAGAGA
>PVKC010030235.1:0-14889 GCA_004027635.1 Crocidura indochinensis | reverse complement strand
AAAAAAAAAAAAAAAAAAGAGCAAAAAAAAAAAAAGAACCTAAAAATAGACAACAGATATGTTTGTGTATGAGTTAACACACATAAGATCAGAGAGTCATAATAATATAAAGAAATTAGAATAAGGAGAAGAGCATATATGTGCATAAGTATTGAGATGTTGAGAAAGAGAGAGAATATTATATTTAGGGACTTCAAGATTAATTTTTAGCTCATATAAGGAATATAAATAACTAAAGAAAAAAACTTGCAAACAATAACAAAAATAACCCCTAGATTCAGTGAAAACAATTTCCCTCTTGGCATTACAGGAAAAGGAAAATGTATGAAAGGAATGGAGAAAGTTTCTTTAGGAGGTAAGATGGCACTGAAAATTTGGTGATGGGTTTGATAAATCCTAATCAGATATAGAAGTTATGTGATAACCCCCAAATACTCAGATATAATACCCAAACTAATGATAATCCAATAAAAAGAAGGGATCTTATCTACTTTGGTGGTGATCAGGTGGTACCTGAATATAGTAAAATCATAAATGTCAACACAGTTGTAAATATAAAACCTAAACTATAGTGATTGAACTTCTAACGAAGAATGTGGTGAACACTTTTGTGGTTATGCAATAACTTTATTCATCAAAATAAGAACATTAATATTGTTGTAACTGCGTTATCTAAACTATGATAAAAATAAAATTATTTTAAATGGGAGCGGGTAAGGCTAATGTTTCTCAGTTGACAGTATTAGTCACCTACTTCCAATAGTAGTAGAAGATTAAGGAAGAAGACCTGCTCTTACAGTCACTTGAATTAAAAGATGATACCCTGGGCTGGAGTGATAGCGCAAAGGTACGGTATTTGCCTTGTGCATGGATGACCCAAGACAGACCTCAGTTCAATCCTTGGCATCCCATATGGTCCCCCAAACCAGGAGCGATTTTTGACCACATAGCCAGGAGTAACCCATGAGCATTACTGCGTGTGGTCCCAAAACAAAATAAATAAATAAATAAAGATGATGCTTTTTGTCTTAGGCAAAGGCATAATAAATACATGATAATTTATAGTTTTATCACTTTGGGGGCTATAACTATTGACCAGACCATCTAGTCTTGTACTTAGAAGACTAAAACCTGGCAATTCAAGATATTCTTCTCTACTATTAGACAAGTCTTTTAGACTGTAGAAGTAAATATCAACAGTCAATAGTCTTGTTCAATCACACAGGAGAACATAGATCACACACTGGATTCATTAAGTTTAAAACACCCAAATCACATCCTGTACCATTTTTGCTATTAAAATACAAGACACCCAACATCAATGTTTATAGTTTCAGACCCAGAAGTCCAACCAGAATGCTTGTGGTTCCTGCCAAGTGTTCTGATTTTTTTTTTAGTGAAGGAGACCACAAACTTCCATCTAGCAACTTCCATCTGCTAGAAAAATGAAAAAAAATTTAATTTATGACATCATTCAACCTTCCAGACTATATACTATATTGAGAATAGTGAGCTTTTAGCAGTGACAAATCCACCTGTCAACGGTCAGATAGTATAGATATTCAACAAACATCCTTGCTCTTATCATTCCTTATCATTATCTAGTAAGGCTGTAACACTATCTTGAACCAAATGATAGTGTGTATCATTATCTTTTGCTCTATATAAGTTTTGGTTCTATCTTTTTCCTCTTTCTTGGTGTCAAGCTAAATTAAGATTTTTGGAGAATGTCATATATTCATTGTAGAAAAGAACTAATTTATGTAGCTAAACCATAGGCAAGGGAAAATGTTATATCAACTTACTTGGAAAATATATAATTTTGTGCTTACAATTTGTCATTGGACAAAAGCTTTCTTTCTTCTAGTGACAATGTTAAGTCAGCATGTTGCAGACATACTTTGTATGAACCACACTTAAAGTATAAGCTAAGTGATTAAAATTTCAGTTTGATTCTACTACTCATTTTTTATTGAATTGCTATCATCCTCTGTCAAAAAATGATTAATGGTTGAAAATATTATCCACCAAGTCTTCATATTGTGACCCATTTAGCCAATTGGAGATATGGTGATTATTTGAAAACATATTTTAATAGTCGTTTCCTATTTATGCCTAACCACTCTCACTGAAAAGTACTGGTGTGAGCAATGATTGGAAAAAAGACCTACTGGAATTGAAACACTAATTCCATGCCCATGAAAAGAATGGAACCCAAATGTTAGAGGACAGACACAGTTCATCCTGTTTGTGAATTAGGGAAGGAATCAGTTCAAACTCTCACCCCTTAGATTTAGTACTGCAGCTTGGCAAACAGTCCTATTGTCTAGCTAAAACTAACAGCAGCTGCTGGTTATGACTTAACCCACTGCTGGATGTGTCCTCTATCCCAATGTGTTATAAAAACATAAAATTTCTGTCGAATTGCCTGATCCTTCTCATAGCAATTTTTGCCTTTCCTGACATTACTGCTGTTCCTGAACTCACTTGTTTTGCAAATTTTCTAGCTACAGACAGATGATCTTTACAATATTGTTTTGGTGTTAATGTTTAAAAATCATATGCTTCTCCTGATGCCTGAGAGACTTTAAACTGTCATATAAAGCATCATATATGGTATCAGGCTACAATTACAATAATGTCAAATACAATTATCTTAATCAAGTTTAACAACAAATTCCAAACTGAAGTAGTGAGACCTTTTATATAAATATTTGCATGTAGAAGTATGTTTCTCTTTTTTTCAAGTGAGAACTTCTCATCTATTGCCTCTGTCATTATGAGTAAAATATTGATGATTAGTGATTAGTTTAAACTCCCTATCAGGGTTAACTGTTGAGCTTTAAAGTAGACCCTGTCTACCTGAAATAAGACCTACTTAGCATCTTTGAATTGTATATGTATAGTTTGATGAGTCCAGACCCTGGGAAGTAGACTTGAATACTACATAATGACCTCAGCCTGTTGATTAGAGTTGTTAGAAACCTGTTATTTGCTAGAATAATTAAATATTGAATAATGCAAACACAATGGATTTGATACAAGTGTCTGCCTTTCAATAAATAATAGTGGCTAGTAAGTTGATATACACACAAAAATTCAAGTTTAGCAATGAGTGTAGGTAGAGACTTGAAGAACTGCTGAAACTATTCATTTGTATATCTTTGTAGGCTCTTCCCAGGAATACCAAGAACTCAAACCCCTTATAGTTCTTTATCTAGGTCTTTTCTAAGCATTGGTTTAGCCATATATAGGTTTAAGGGAGGAAGATATATGGCTCCCTCTGGGTCATACTATTTACAGTAAAAACAGTAAATTCTTCTACTCATTGTCTTCCAGTTATGACTACATAAGCCCTCACATGGACATAATAAAATCATAATTTCTAAATAATGACAGGTTGTATCTCTCATTTAATATAGGCACTTTATTCTAAATTACAATGATAAACAATGTGAATTTTTGGAAATTTAATTTTTTACTAAAGAAATCACAACAGTTACAGTTTCATATTTTGGAAAATTGGGTTTTCTCTTTTCTTTTTTAATTTTTCTTAATACATGATGGCAGTAAGAACAAGATATTCCAGTCAATTAGGTTTGGGGCCAGACCCATAGTATAGCTAGTAGGACATTAGCCTTGCAAGGATCCAGGTTTTATCCCCAGCACCACCTATGGCCCACAGGCCCTGCCAGGAGTGAATGACTCCTGATTGCCAAGATAGGAGTAAGATATAAGCATCTTTAGGTATGTCCCCCAAACAAACAAAACTAAAAACTATAAAAATAAAATAGTTAAGAGCCTATTTCTACACTGAGAGTTTGTCTTATAGACATACCCATCTCTGTATTTGGCCTTTGGAGTCATGATCATTAAATTCCCACACTTGCTTTAAAATGTTTGTTGACAGTAAGCAAGAGCCATATATAATAAATAAAATTTTCAAATGTTATGTTTTATTATATTCTTATTTAAGCACCATGATTACAAACATGTTTGTAGTTGGGTTATAGCTATAAAAATGAACACCACCCCCTTTCACCAGTGCAAACTTCCCATCACCAATGATCCCATGTCCCTTCTCCCCTACCCCTGCCTGTATTAGAAATAGGCATTCTATTTCTCTTACTTGCTACCATTGTCATGACAGTTATCAGTGTAATTATTTCTCTAACTGCACTCACCACTCTTTGTGGTAAGCTTCATTCCATGGTCCTGTCCTTCTAGACCTCATCTCTATTGTCTCTGGGTATTACTACAATAATGTCTTTTATTTTTCTTAAATCACATAGATGAGGCAGAATGTTCTGTGTCTATCTCTCTTTGTCTGACTTATTTTACTCAGCATAATAGTTTCCATGTCTATCCAAACATGGGAAAATTTCATGACTTCTCTTTTCCTGATGGCTACATAGTATTCCATTATGTATATGGACCACAGTTTCTTTAGCCACTCATCTATTGTTAGGCATCTTGGTTGTTTTCAGAGTCTGGCTATTATAAATAGCACTGCAATGAATATAGGTGTGAGGAAGGCATTTTTGTTTTGTGTTTTTGTGTTCCTAGGGTCTATCCCTAGGAGTGGTATAACTGGATCATATGGGAGTTCAATTTCCAGTATTCAGTATTTTGAGGAATATTCATATTGTTTTCCATAAAGGCTGGACTAGATGGCATTCCCACCAGCAGTGAATGAGAGTTCCTTTCTCCCCACATCCCTGCCATCACTGTTCTTGTTCTTTGTGATGTATGCCAGTCTCTTTGGCATGAGATGATACTTCATAGTTGTTTTAATTTTTATCTCCCTGATGATTAGTGATACAAAGCATTTTATATGTGTCTTTTAGCAGATTTTTTTTGAGAAATTGTCTTTTCATTTCTTCTCCCCATTTTGAAAAGCTGTGTTTAAGAAGCTAGTTACTGTCACCAACGTGGCAAAATCAAAGTACTGCAATAAGTGTGTCCTTATACATACTTTAAATAATGTTATTGCTAGAACAAATGTCTAAGTACAACTGAATTAATCTTAAAAATATCAAATATTTTACCAAATACATTTGAAGGCCAATTGGATGAGTTGCAGTTTTATAAGCACAGCTAACATATAATAGAGTTCCTGAGGATGTATCCTCTAGAACTTGAAACTGTAAAGAAAAATAGTAAGCTTCAAAGGACTATGAATCAGAAAATAAAGCCATCAAATGAAATTGCACTGAAAATTTCCCATTATGCAAGAGATAGTGACTGCTCCACATACCTCATTGTTTCAAGAATACATAAAGCTCTCAATACTGCAAGCTTGAGCCTCTATAGTTGAATTTTGGTCAAGTGACAGGAATATATTTTTTCAAAAAAAAAGTGAACATTTCATTTTTAGAACATTGTGCTAGAAGCAGATGAACCTGATCTAAGAGCCCCTGCATGCAGTTACTTTGCCAGGTGGCTCTCATCAGGGTGTTTATTGTTAAGAAAACGACACTATTTCTGCCTAGTTTTGAAGCCAGGACTTCACAGGATCTCCTGCTGCATTCCTCAGTTCTGCCCAAGCAAAGAGCAGATGGGTGAAGCCAAATAAAGTCCCATCTCCGGAACAGCAGCATTCTGGAGACCCGCAATGGTGTTGCATGTATTTGGAGTAAATACTAATTGGCATAGGTGAGTAAAAGTCAGAAATGTAAATGGGAATTGGCTTAACAAGCACTTGAGAAACTTGTCAGAGATAATAGTCCCACCACCTTTGGACAAGCAGAAACTAACTGCTAAGAACAAAAACATTTATCAACTGCTTTTGATTCTGCTTGGTTGGTTGGAACAGTCAGCTGGAGGGTGAGTGCAGTGGGTCATGAGAGCTTTTACTAATGTCCAAGAGGAATATGATCATCTCGTACTTGAAAATGCTGATTTAGCAGCCACTTGGATTCTTACAACACCCAGTAAATTCTATTTGACATCAATGGGATAAGCAGGTCCTCTTTACTGATTAGTCTGAATATATCTCTTTTTTTAGTGGTTCCATTACAGCACATATTCTATCCTCTTGTACTGCTTTGTATCATTTTCCTCAGGCTCTTCACATTTCTTTTGGGAAAGATTATGTATTTTCATCATTATAGCTCGAGAACAGGGTACTCCAAATTGGAAAGCTAAAATATAATACAAAGAGGCAGCCAACATTCTTTCTAGCAGCGGTCAAGGATGGTCATACAAAATAAAGATGATTTACTGGCTTTGACATGAACTGAACAGTGTTATTTAACTGCAGACCTTTTAAGATTATAGATTTATTTAGCTCACCATTAAAATGATATGAATATGTAAGCCTAAGTTAATATTTTAGACCTTTATAGCAAATATTTATGAAGTTTTCTTCATTTGATTTGACCATTGCAACTATGAGTTTGGAATTTTCCTAACAATTTATATGAGGAAGATTATTTTGCCAACTAAAAGTGACTAAAAAGTAATTTTGAGAAAGTAAGAGTACAGTTTCTGCACCTAGACATTTGAGTTCCCACAATACAAATTATTAAAATACCTAAATAGATCTCCAGTTTCCATATTTTTCTCTATTACCCCATTGAGATAGCATTGGGTTTCCCTGGGCCATGAAAACTTACTTTGCTTTCTGGAATTTCTAGAAGAAACTTTGTATAAAAGCATATCCTGTTTCATGTATATCCTTCATGTATATCCTGCTTCAGAGGATTAGGTTCATAATTTCTTATTTTATAGAACCTCCATGTCTCTTCATTTGTGTATAAATAAACAAAACTATATTTTGTGTACCAGTAGCTGGCGGCAAAACAAAATAGTCTAGAAACTGTTTTATTCACTTTTATGTACAATGGATGTTATTAAAATATGTGGAGGGAAATGGATGTTATTGTAACATATTGACAGCAAATGAATCAACAGAGATTTATTATGTCTTATGCTAACATCCTAAATATGGCAGGTAAGTCAGCTGCTATTTTTCAAACAACCATATATGTCCTGAGGCAACAGGCATACCTATGGAAAATCTCAACATCATTTGGCATAACTTTATGTTTCCTGGCATTCATTTTATGTTATTTTCTTGTTGTTGTTTTGTTTTTTTTGTTTTTGTTTTATTGGTTTTTGTTTTTTTGTTTGTTTGTTTTTGTTTTTGTTTTTTTGCTTTGTGGCCACACCAGTGACGCTCAGGAGTTACTCCTGGTTTATGTGATCAGAAATTTTTCCTGGCTTGGGGGACCATATGGGAGGCCAAGGGATCAAACCGCAGTCCATCCTAGGTTAGTGCATGCAAGGCAAAAGCCCTATTGCTGTGACACTGCTCCAGCCCCAATGCTTCCTGGCTTTCTAATAAAGATTTCATTTTAATTTCCGACAGTTCTTCTGGAATTTTCTGGTTGCCAGATTTTATGAAGGAATTATCCTCACAGAATTTTTTCTGAAAGAATGCTTTTCTTAGTATTAGTTAGTATTATTTTTCCTAGTAATATTACTATTAGTAAAAATGAGGCAATAATTCAGAGTTCTTAATATTTGTCAGTACTGTTTAAAACATTCTACATGTGAACTTGCAAGACTCAACATAGATACTCAATATTGCTTCTTAAAGTAGAAGCACAAGGAAGTTAGAGAACTTGCCCAAGACCACACTGTACACAAGGTCTGTATTCAATGGTAGCTTGGCTTCAAAATCCAAAATATTTTTCATTCCACTCTGTCATTTTAGAGTAAAAAGTCAATTCACTAATTTTATTAGCTAGTCAATATTAGCTTATGTTTTCTGTAAATCTGGTGGTGAATAGAGGGCATGAAAAAGAAAATTACTTTCTGTAATGTGAATATCCATCTAAAACCTGCTTCATTCTTAATTTGGGATGATAGCATGAAGTGATTGAAACACCCCTTGGTCCCATTCCATGTCTCAGTGCATGGTTTTTTGCACTTCAGCTCTGCAGGGAGAAATCCACTCCAATACTACAGGGCAAAGTCCAAAACAAACAAACAAACAAACAAAATATCCAGAGTAAGTTAACTGGAGAGATGGGAAAGTAAGTAGGGCAATAAAAATACCCACTCTAGTCTCTGTAAGTCACAAAATAAATGAAAAAATAACCTAGAACTTACCCTAAAAAGAAAGTAAGCTAGATAGAATCAAAAGTATACGAACAGAATTTAATGGCACAAATCTAAAGAAGATTTTGTTAAATATGTATAGTGGCATATACATTTATTTTAATATGTGAAAATAATGACCATAACAAAAATAGTTAAAAGTGGTTGTCTTGAACCAATAGATTATTTTCTTAAAATGCAATGCTTTAAATTGTTTATTTTTCAGAGTTGGAAAATAGAATTTAAATATGCTAAATTACTGGGCAGGAAAGATAACTTAAAGGACTGGAGCATGCATGGAGGTAGGCCAGATTTGATTTTTATCATTGCATAATCTTTTTAACACTAGTGAGAGTGGCTCCAGAGCACTCTTAGGTGTGGTCCCCAAATTAAAATTATGAATATAATCCATGATATTTTGAGTACAAGCTCTTTATGTGTAGTTAATAATAGTTACCAATTAAAAAAGAGTCATTTTAAAGAGTAGCTAGATGAAATGTATATTTTAAGATTGCATTTTATTTGACATTGAGGAAATTATATGTCTTTAATAAAATTTCATAATAATTTAACAAAATTAGCATTGACAGAAATTGATATTAAAGAGCATAACTTTTCACTAAAATTAATAATACTGAGATACTTAACCTACTATATGGTTTTCATAAATATAATATCCTTTAAAGACAGATGAAGATATGTGTACTTATGATAAATAGATATACTTCACCAAATATTTATATAATATATACAAAATCCTAATCAAAATGAAATCTTATTCTTCAAAGTAAATTTGACTTTAACATCTCTGGTTACAAAAATTTAAACTAGAAAGAAAAATAACCTCAAATTAAATAGCCCCAAAGAAACTCAGACCTTTAAAATATTTGGTATTAATTTTTAGATTATAGAGAAACACATACTGAAGATACATAAATTAATTCAAAAACAACACATTTTGCAAAAGTACATATCAAAACAAAAGAATGTAGATAAAAATATTGAGAGAACTTAATCTTTCTAAATACAGGTATCTTTCTAAGTTAAAATGTATGAGCTAATCAGTTTTTGTAAATCAAAGTCCTATGTATTAATACTAATTTTCTCTTTCTGAAGAAATCCCAATTTTTTTATTTTAATAAGGTCAAGAATGGAACCATTATTTAGCATTTATTTTGCAAAGACAATTAGAGGCAATGGCTTTGAGCAGCAAAATTGTCCCCTGTCAAATTCCTTGCCAAAGATGCCTTTTATACAAGTTGTATCTATGTCCTGCCTTTATTATGCCTTTATTATGTATTGGTGATCTTGAAGGTTTTATATTTTATTTGATATGATTTGGTAAGTTGCCTTTGGGATCTGGAAGTCTTCCAATTTTTTAACCATAATAATAAATACTAAATAATAATATAATAAATAAATAATAAATAATAGCCAGGAGTAACCTATGAGCATCACTGGGTGTGGCCAAAAATACAAAAAAAAGTCTAGTGCATTATAATATTTATATATATGGCAAAGAAACCAGATACATGAGAGATTTAGTCTATATAAGAAGTCATTATAATTTTACTGTTTAAGAGCTTTTGGGGGAGATCATACCCAGCAGCAAGTTAGGGGTTACTCCCGGCTCTGTGCTCAAAAATTGCTCCTGTCAGGCTCTGGGGACCATATGGGATGCCAGGGATTGAACCAGGATCAGCTGCATACAAGGTAAATACTGTACCCCTGTACTATCGCTTGAAACATTTAAGAGCTTTATACATTAAGAAATTTCTCCACCTGCCTTCTTCAACTTTTATTATTTACAACATTACTGTATTATCACAGTTCATAATATGTTTTTATAATTTGGGGGCCATTTCCAAGAGTTTTCTGGAGCCACACCCATCAGTGTTTAGGGGATTATTCAATATTAAAGATCAAATCTCATCCTTCTGTATGTATGCTCCAAACCTATTTAAGCTATCTTTACTGCCCAATAGTTTAACATACTGAAATTCTATTTTCCAACCATATAGTCCACTTTAGGGCTATACCATAGTAAAGTGTGAATAGAAATTCTGAAACTATAAAATTTCACAATTTATCTCCTATTTAGAAGTAAGCTTTTACATTCTTATAAAATGTAGGAACAATATCCTCTAGTTTGTTGTAATAGATTTTTTTTAGTCTATAATAAAGTAACATTTATTTTATATGTGGTAGATGAGACTGCAAATTAACTTGTAACATCCAGTTAATGTTCATCATCTAGTAGAAGAATTCATTACTTTCTTTAACCCTCAAAAGATAAAAATGTCCAAGTGACAAATCAAGAATAGAAATCTACTTTCCTTTGAGAAAAACACAAGTTTCAAAGAGAAAAACACGTATTAAATAATTTTAAAATTGTAGTGAGGAATGAATTTTTAGTAACAACCAAGGCCAGGGATGGGGATAAAATTAAAACTAATTAGAAAATTAATTACAGATATGCCAAATGATGTTAAAAATTTCCATAGGTTTGCCCCTTGCCTCGGGCAGTACTACAAGAAGCCAATTTCAAAGTCCAGGGGGAAAGTAGTACAGTCTATTTGACATGTTTAAAGAACTTACAGTAATGAATTCTATATTCATCAAACTATACTTGAGGAATAAAAACCTTCTCAGACAGAGGAAAACTAAAATAAAATTGCCATAAGCATATTTTAAAGGGCTAAAGGAAGTTCTTTGAACAGGAGAGAACACTAAAGAAAGAAAACTTGAGACAAGAAGAAGAAAAGTAGAATGGAGAAAAAGAAATAGTGTTTCGGGGCCCGGGAGATAGCATGGAGGTAAGGCATTTGCCTTTCATGCAAAAGGTCATCAGTTTGAATCCCGGTGCCCCATATGTTCCCCCATGCCTGCCAGGAGCAATTTCTGAGCATGGAGCCAGGAGTAACCCCTGAACACTGCCGGGTGTGACCCAAAAACCACACACAAAAAAAAAGTGTTTCAAGCAATAGACCTTTTTTTCATGAGTTTTCTAAGTAATACATAATTCTTAAAACAAAAATAATACCTTCTAAACATCAAGTATTTTAAAGTGGAAAATAAAGAAAAGGGTCAAAATGGAGTTGAGTTCCTTCTAAACTCCACTCAGAGAGGTAAAATGTTTTCTAGAAATTGTGGTAAACCTCATCTCTACTATACTACCCACAATAATCACTACAAAAATTACAGAGTCATATACAAATATTATAAATATGCCAAGATGAAGTTTCCCAAAGTGGTCACAATATATACAGAAAGGCAAGAAAATAGAAACTATACTGAGAGAAAAGTAGCAAAATGATTGAAGTCATATGTAAAATATTAATAATTTTAAATATACCAATTAAAATACATTGGCAGCATTATATTTTGAAAGTATAAGCCAAAATCATATTTTAATACACTGCTTACGAGAAACTCACTTCATTTCAATTACAAGTAGGATGGCTGATTGGAAAGAGTAAGGTCTTTTCTTTGTATGCTGCTGACCCACGTTCAATCTCTGGCATCTAAAATGGTCCCCCAGTTTTACCAGGACACTTCGCAGTACAGAGCTGAAATTAATTCCTAAGCACTATTCGGTGTGGCCCCCAAACTAAACACCCCCCAACAAGTAGAATAAAAAAAGATCTTCTAGGTGAGAGTTATTTATATATTAGGAGCATTGCATAGGTAATCTATGTAAAAAATTCAAAAGAGGTAACAAAAATCTCAAGCTAATACAATATTATAGGGGCCGAAGATAGTACAATGAGCAATATGCATACTTTTCATGTTGACAAGGGCTCAATCCTCTACACCTCAGATGTCCAAGCAGTGACAGGAGTGATTCTTGAGCTCACAGCTAGGAGTAAGTCCTGTACGTTGCTGAGTACGACTTCAAATCAAAAATAAATAATTACAACAACTATAGGATATAATAATATATAATATAAGTTAACATTATATATAGTTATATATAATATAAGTTAATAATATAAGTTAGTAAGTTAGCAATAATATAAGTTACCAAGTTGGGAGTAGAAATTATGTCCTTTTAATAAATCACCTCTACGTAATCCCCATGGATGATCCTATAATCGTCAAAGACAATTTTTTTCTCTACAGCAGTGAATAAAGCAAGAATATTTGCTCATGCTGTGACTGACAATTGCACTGGGTTAACAACTGCAATAAGACAGTTTCTAAAAAAAATGGTATATGGAATAAAAAGAAAAAAGTAATATTTTTTATTCCTCTAAACTCAATATTAAAATATTTATTCCCCTTTCTGTTCTAAGAAGAAATTAAAGTAGTAGAAAATTTTTCATTTGTCCAAAGCATTTACTTTAAAAATAAAGAAGTAAAAAAAACCCTATAAATTGAAAAATGAAATGAAATGAGAGGGAGGAATATACATGCATATGTTGAAATGACATGTACTAGTGAAGCATATGTTTGCTGTATGATTTCTAGCTCCCTTGCACAGGCTTGAGATATGTAAAATATTCCAAGATTTTGTACATTTTTCAGTTCATTATCAAATTTATTTGTAAGCAGTTTAAAAAGAAAAATGGATTGTAAGCTATAACATATTTAGAAAAAATACTACTTGTCATGACATTGATACTAGAAAAAAATTTTACCCTATTCTCATAAACAAACCTCAACACTCTTATAATAAACACTGACTTCACCCTTGAGACTGTAGTAATAGCACAGTAGTAGGTCATTTGCCTTACACGGTGCAGACCCAGGACAAACCTGGATTTAATCCCAGCATCCATATTGTCCCCCAGCCGTCCAGGGGCGATTTCTGAGCACAGAGCCTGAGTGCCGCCGGTGTAACCCCAAATCAAGACAAAACAAAAATAGAAAAAACAAAAACAAAATAAAACACTGACTTCACCCAAAAATCAAATTTCAGAACCAGGATGAGAGAGATAGCACGAGAGTGAAGGCACTTGCCTTGCATGCTGGCAATCCCAATTCAATCTTGACATCATAAATTCCACCAACCATCACCAGGAGTCATTCCTGAGTCCAGAGTCAGAAGTAGCCCCTAAGCATCACTCCATGTGGTCCGCAAACTTCAAAATATAAAAAAGAACAAAATTTCAAAACAAAAGAAAATGAAAAGAATATGAAAATGAAAGAGATACTTTGTATTTCTCCCTTGTTTTATTTTTCACTTATTTATTTATTTATTTATTTATTTATTTATTTATTTATTACTTTAGTTTTCTGCTCTGAAGGTAAGAAATTTGAGTCGATATAATTCCCCCAAATCTGTAAAATAGTTCTCTTTTGATACTCTTTTTCACTTCTTGCTTTTAAATTATTTCTCAAGCTTTGATAAGAAATGAGCCATGAACCAAGATATAGTTCATATCGTAGCCCAGCAGGGGGACCCTTTCTACCATGGCAATAGAGTTTATACAGTGCAGATCTTACACACATGTGTGTCATATAATGCCAGAAAATCACCTCTTCTCTCCAGGCTCACCTGAATCTAGGTGAGCAGACACAAATGTAAACCGAGGCTTGTTAGTAGCTGAATAAAGAAGTCAACTGAGCAAGGCTTCCATATTGTTTCTCTGAGGACAGCTCCACACATTCCCCAGTGACCCAGGAGGGTCACTTCTGCATTGGCTGATGTCAGTCTTACACTGGCAACCAAATATCTATAGAAGAAGAGCCGCTGACTAAGTTCTAACAGGGTTTGTGTACCACAAGGAAAGCTGACTACTGTGCTGACCCAAATTCAATGGGAGTCTGATTAGAGAAAGCTTCCCGAAGATGTGGTACATGTATATAATGGAAAACTACATAGCTGTAAGGAATGATACAGTCATGCAATTTGCTGCAACATGGATGAAACTGCAAGATATTATGTTAAATAAAGTGAGCCAAAAGAAGAATAAATACAGAATGATATTTCTTATATGTTATTTAGAATAGCTGCATAAAGAAATGCTATAGTTTAAATGCGAATTGTCTCAGATACCCTTGGCTCCAGAGTATAGAGAAGTAAAAGAAAAAAAAACTAAGTAGAGGAGGATAAACACAAGGATGGGGCAAAGAATGAACACAGGAAGGAAAGGATGGGGAACTGTATGGGACGCAGGGGGATTGAACCGTGGTCCATCCTAGACTAGCACGCCTTACCACTTATGGCACTGCTCCAGCCCCTCATGGACTACAATTTTATCATAAAATGATCTAGAAGCTTATCTTACATTTAAAAACCAAATAATGAATATAAAGTTCACTTAATAATTTTAATAAAAGCCAGAATGGGGTTCAACATCTGATAATAACCACAATATCATTTTTGTTGGTTAATAGTATCATATATTTTTTATATATGGCCCTTAGGGTGTTTCCAAATAATCTGAAGAAAAAAAATATAGATGAAAAGAAAAACAAAATCCTTTGTACTGAATCTATCTCTGATAGCATTTAGTTTTATTTTTTTGTTTTGGGGCTATACCTGATGGTGTTCAGGGCTTACTCCTAGCAGTGTCCAAGTGATTTTTAGAGGTGCCAGGGATCTAACTTACATCTGCCACATAAAAGGCAAGCATTATACCCTCTGTGCTATCAGTCTGGTCCCCAAACCCTCATTTTCTTGCCCTTGAATGTCTAAACTTGAAGTTAAAGTTAAACAAAAACTTAACTTTATTTCAGGCTTTATGAATATCCACATTTGGTAAAATACATTAACCATTTTATTTTTCTTCTAAGAATCATGAAAGATTCATCCATGGGTAGAAAATAAATAAGAAC
>PVKC010030234.1:0-14873 GCA_004027635.1 Crocidura indochinensis | reverse complement strand
GGAACACACAAATCTTGTAATGTAAAGGGACTTTATACTCTGAACACTGACATAATGACCTGGCACAGGCCTCAGAAGAAAGGGCATTATCCATTCACCTCTGAACCATGGAAGCCATCTATGAAACATCCAAGTTGTCTATAACATCACCAGGAAACAATCTTCTATCACGGAAGACCCTACCACTGCTCAAAAGTCGAACTGCTCAGAATTGTCTTCCCTTAACACTGAGAAGACTAACAAAAACAAGGACCTGCTTACAGGATAGGGCTTCATGCATTGCCCTTTTATTATGAGGTGAGGCAGGAGGACGCTCCACATCCTAACTTCAATGCAGGATATGCAGATTCCAGGATCTTTGATACAGAAACATAATACCAACAACAGAGACTGTGTAAAAAATAAAGTGTGTTGGCACTACAATGTATTGGATTGGACTATCTAGCTTGGCTGGAGCCTAGAGTTGGTCTTATGCCAGAAAACATCAGGGATAGGTTCTCTTTGTATTTAGGCCAACGTTATTTCTTTCCATGCCTCTCATATTTTGGTGGGCCTATGCAAACAACAATTGCCACTCTAACACCGTTTTTACTGTGCTCCTTTGACTCTAATCCTTACAAAAAAACCACTTAAATTTTTGAGGTTAACTTAAACTAATAGCATGTACAGGGAAATGTTAAAAAATAGCTTGCCTCTAATGTTTAAGGAGTTACATAAGTTTTATGGCTTTAGATAGCCTCGTGTGCTGTTAAGAAACATTATAATGTATATAATTATATAATAATTATAATAATATAATCTGGGGACTTGACAAGCAAAGTAATTGTGCATGGATTCTGTTTTATTTATCTTAATGTTCATTGGCCAAAAGTTCAAAGTTAACATATCAGCAAGGGGACTTATTCTGAGAATTATGTTACTTGTGATTGTCCTTCCACTGTCACCTTACCTTGTCCTCTCTCTTTGCATCTTTGTTTTTATAATTAAAAATAAAAAATATTAAAAAATATTTTTAGAGTAACACCTTTATTTTTATTTTAAGTTTTATTCTAACACTGTTATTTACCAAGTTGTTCATAATACAGTTGTTTTAGGCATTAAGTGTTTACAAACATTAATCCCATCACCAGAATGACCTTCCCTCCTTCAGTGCTCCCAGTTTTCCACCCATCACCGTATTCTGCTCCCTTGCAGGCACAAATTTAATTTATATTGGGTTTTAAAAATAATTTTATTGAAAACAATGTGAATTACAAGTCTTTCACAGTTATATTTAAAGTACACAGTGACAGTGAATTAGGGCAATTCCCGCTACATCCTTCACCACTGTTCCCAGCATGCATCGCATAACTCCACCCTTAGCCTCTTTGAATACTAGTGTAACAGGTCCCTTTTGTGTACAGCTTATTGAGGTTTGAATTTCTTGACTTTGTGTTGGGTATTTTTATTTTCACTCAATGCTCATGGAATTGCTTCTCCCTAGTAACATCCACTTTTTTTTTCTCAATTTGTAGGAAGACATAGAAATATGAAGCAGAACAAGGTGATTCATGTTCTATGGTTCTGATAAAATAAAAAAGAAAAGCAGACGGGACTCCATGTCTAGAAGCTATAAATATGAATTAAAAAAAGAAAAGAGAAAAGAAAGAAAGGAGAGGGCTGGTGTGGCAGTTTTTTTGGCATTGTAAATATGGGGAAATTAGAAAGGAAGTTCCCTTGGTCTAAGAGATACAGGGTTTCTCTACTCTTGAAGCATACAGTCATGGGATCAACTACATGGACATGTTCATTATCAAACCCCAAGGTCTTTTTGTGGTGCCATGAAATGTTCTGCTCAGTTGTGGTTGTCAAAGTCCATCCTCTGCAATTAGGGATCATGGTTTTTGCACACATCTTAGGACAAATTCTAGGATAGAGACTTTATATATGATTCCAGAAGTTCTGCTCAGTCATGGTTATTATAGTCAGTCTGTAATTAGTGATCTTGGATTTTGCACAGAACCTAGGACAAAGTCTAGGATAGATTCTGTGGATAAAAAAAAAATCAAATCATTATCATAGGCCTTTGTAGTGAGAAGTTGATTGAAAACATTTTCGATCTAAACAGCTGTTTCTATTGTTGCAGATTTTTTGTAATCTAAAAGAGAGTAAAGGCTTTGAGTTCCTCCTATTATGCTCGATTTGATCACTTCTCCCTATACACTGGCACCTATGGTGTTCGGAGTATCTACCATGTAGACTATTATTGTGTTTCTTCATGGAGCTATCTTTATACTACATATAAGTGATATCATTCTGTATTTATTATTTTTCTTCTGGCTTACTTAATTTAACATAATATTTTCTAGTTCCATCCATGTTGCTGCAAATTGCATGATTGTATCATTTCTTACTGCGATGTAGTATTCCATTGTGTATATATATCATATCTTCGTGATCCACTCATATGTTGTTGGGCATCTAGGTTGATTCTAAGTCTTGACTATTGTACTGAATGCTGCAATGAATAGAGGTGTGTGTACATTCTTTTGGATGAATATTTCTTTATCCTGGGGATAGATATCCAAGAGAGGGATTGCTGGGTCATATGACAGCTCAATTTTGAGTCTACTGAGAACATTCCATAGGGGTTTCCATAGGGGTTGGACTAGGCAGTATTCTCACCAGCAGTGGATGAAAGTTCCCTTTTTACTGCACCCCACCAAAAGAAATTGATCCTATTATTTTTGATGTGTGCCATTGTCTCGATTTGGATTTCCCTAATGGTGAGTGATCATGAACATGTTTTCATGCTTCATGTGTATATTGGCCATCTGTTGGTCTTCCTCAGAGAAAAGTCTATTCATTTCTTCTTCCCAGTTTTTTGATTATCTCTTTAGGTTTTGTGGAGCTAACCTTTGTGGGTGTTTTGTACATCCTAGATATAAAACCTTTATCTGACTTGTTGAGTGCAAACAATTTTTTCAATTTCATTAGCTGTCTTCTAGTTTTAGCCCATGTTTCTTTTTCCATATAGAAACTTTTTAGTTTGATATAGTCCTATTTATTTAGGTTTAATGCTATAGGTCTTGCCATTGGCATCCTATCATCAAATACTTTCTTGAGGTATACGTCCAGGAGTGTTCTGCCTATATTGTCCTCAATGAACTTTATAGCTTTGGATCTGATATCAAGGTCTTTGACTTTTGTGTAAGGTGTGAGGTATGGATCAATCTTTAATTTCTTACAGGTGGTTATCCAGTTGTTCCAACACCATTTGTTGAAGAGACTGTCTTTGTTCCATTTCAAATTCTTGGCTTCTTTGTCAAATACTAGTTGACCATATATTTGGGTATGCCACTGGATATTCTATTCTTTTTTTTTTTTTTTTGGTTTTTGGTTTTTGGGTCACACTGGCAGTGCTCAGGGGTTACTCCTGGCTCTTTGCTCAGAAATTGCTCCAGGCAGGCTCAGGAGACCATATGGGATGCCAGGATTTAAACCACTATCCTTTTGCATGCAAGGCAAACACCTTACCTGAATGCTATTTCTCTGACCCTGGATATTCTATTCTGACCCATTGGTCTGAGACTCTGTCTCAGTACCATGCTGTTTTGATCACTATGGATTTATAGTAAAGCTTGAGGTTAGGTAAATTTATGCCACCCAGTTTCTTGTTTTTTCAATATGAATTTGGGCAATCCTTATCTTTTGTGGTTCAACACAAACTTTATAATTGATTGTTCTAAGTCCTTAAAAATAATGTCTGAATTTGGATAGGGATTGCATTGAATCTAAATAGTAGTTTACATAATATAGTCATTTTTTATGATGTGATTCTTTCTACCTATGAGTATGGGATTTCTTCCAATTCCTTAGGTCCTCTTCAATTTTATTCAGAAGCATTTTGAAATTTTTATGGTATAGGCCTTTTACCTCTCTTGTAAAGTTGATTCCTAGGTATTTGATATTTTTAGATAATATTTTAAATGGATGGATTACTTTTTCAAACCTTTCTCCTTTGCTTAATTATTTGTACAATTATTTGTACAGTGCCACCTACCGGCCCCGTGTTTATGTTTCTTTACTGCTGGTTTTCCAGATACTTAAGTTGTCCCTTTAAACCATTGATTTTGTTGTTTTCCTCTTACCTAATGTAGGCCTGTATTCTATGAGTTTCCACCTAACCACTGCTTTCTACTTATTCCATAGATTTTGCCAATTTGTTTCTTCATTGTCATTCATCTCAAGGAATATTTTTATTTCTTCCTTGATTTTCTATCAGATCCAGTTGTTGCTGAGCAGCAGGTTATTTAGTCTCCAGGTGTTAGATTTTTCTCCATATCTTCTCTTTTAGAGTCAATCTTTTTTTTTTTGATTTTTGGGCCACACCCAGTGACGCTCAGGGGTTACTCCTGGCTATGCGCTCAGAAGTCGCTCCTGGCAGGCACGGGGACCATATGGGAACCGGGGGATCGAACCGTGGTCCGTCCGAGGCTAGCGCGGTAAGGCAGGCACCTTACCTGCATCGCCACCGCCCAGCTAGAGTCAATCTTGATCTTTGTGGCATTTTTGTCTGATAGAATTGGTGCTTAGTTTAATTCTTATATTTTTGATTTTCTATAAGTTAGATTTGACTCCAAAGGCATGCTGTATCTGAGAAAAGGTTCCATGTGCACTTGAGAAGAATATGTAATCAATTTTCTGAGGGTGGAGGGTCTTGTATAAGTCCATTAGTACTAGTTCTTCTAATTTCTTTTATGTCTTTGAGCCCAAAGACATCTGTCTAGTAGTGATAATGTTGTGATGAAATCTCCCACTACTACTATCATATTTCTGTCCATATGTTTCTCCAGGTTTGTGAACAAAAGCTTACATATTTTGCTGGCTAAATATTTGGTGCATCAATGTTGATTAGAGTTAGTACTACTCTTCCCCTTATCAATAAGTAGTGCCCATCATTGTCTCTGAATACTTTCTTGATGTTGAATGCAATTTGATTTGATATAAATATGGCTGTTTCAACTTATTTTATTCACCAGTGGATTGAATGATTGACTTCACTAATTTTATTCTAAGCTACAGTGATCCTGATCTTTTAGGTGTGTTTCCTGCAGGCAGCAGACAACTGTTTTTTGTTTTCTCATCCAACGCTCTACTTTGTCTTTTAATGGGGGACTTTAGTTCATTGACATTTAAGGATATTATTGACAGAGAGGGCTGTTGTGCTGTTATATTGTGTAACATTGTTGTTACACTTGGGTGTTCAAGTTGTGTAATTGATCTCTGAGTAGTTCATTTAGAGTTAGTTTGGTTAGTGCAAATGTTGCAAGTTCTTTTTTGTCTGGGAATGTCTTTAGTCCTCCTCTTATAAATGAGAGTTTTTTAAAATATAAATCTTTATTTAAGCACCATGATTATAAGCATGTTTGCATTTGGGTTTTAGTTATAAACAGAACACGTCCATCACCAGTGCAACATTCCCACCACCAAAACCCCCTCCTCAACCCCCCCCCCCCCCCCCCCCCCCCCCCCCCCCGCCTGTATTCACGACAGGTATTCTACTTCTTTCATTCTTTAACATTGTCATGTTAGTTGTTAGTGTAGTTATTTCCCTAACAGAGTTCACCACTCTTTGTGGTGAGCTTGAAATTGTGAGCCAGGCTTTCCAGCCTTTAACTCTATTGTATAAAACCCATAGATGAGTGAGACTATTCTGTGTCTATCTCTCCCCTCTAACTTATTTCACTTAATACAATAGATTCCATGTACATGCACATATAGGAAAATTTCATGACTTCATCTAAAATCAAAAGACAATATATTTTCTCTTATGTCCTTGCAACCTCAGTGTCTGGTAATTAAGGGCATAGCTAGAATGCAGATCCTGGACTATTACCCCTTCTCAGAAAATGGGAATTCACCTTAGGGGATTTGATCCCTTCCTTGACCTCTAAAACAATAGAGTTCACCTGAGTTTGGACCACGGTTCCTAGATTTTTTTCTACTTCTTAGTTTTCCTTGTTTTGCATTTGAGGTTGGTTGTTAAAAGCTGCCCTGACTGTGACTTTTTCCTTTGCAACTCATAATTGTTTTTTTGTTTTTGGTTGTTGAACCACACCCAGCAGTGCTCAGAACTCGCCCCTGGCAGGCCTGGGGGACCATATGGGACACCTGGATTCAAATCAACTACCTTAGGTCCTGGATCTGCTGCTTGCAAGGCAAATAACCTGTGCTATCTCTCTGGCCCAACTCAGAATTGTTATTATTAAACTTTGCACCTGTGATTGGCCTACCCCTCTAAAACTCCCTCTTTGGAAAATAAACTTGTTACACTCCTGCCAGAGATGTGTTGACCCCACATTGGTGTGTGGTTTCATTATTTCATATTTCACCATCCATGCAACCCACTCTTCCTGAAGTGAATTCGTTGAAATCCCACTGATGGCTGTAGGGCAGAAGCCAACTACAGCAGCCTGCCTCTTTACTATATGAATCTATAGTTTCTAGAAGCTTTTTGGCAGAGTCTTCAGGATTTTCTAAATATATTATCATGCAATCTGCAAAAAGTGAGATCTTGACTTCTACCTTCCCTATCTGGATGCCCTTCATATCTTTTTCTTGAGTAATTGCTATGACAAGTACTCCCAGTCCAATGTTGAATAGGAATGGTGAGAGAGGGCAGCCTTGTCTTGTACCATATTTTAGGGGAAAGGCTTTTAGTTTATCTTCATTGAGAATCATGTTTGCTATTGGCTTATGATAGATGGCCTTGACTATATTGAGAAAAGTTTCTTTCATTCTCATCTTCATGAAGTATTTTTTTTAATCAAGAATAGGTGTTGGACCTTATTGGATGCTTTCTCTTCATCTATTGATATGATCATATGATTTTTGTTTTTCTTTTTGTTGATATGGTGTATTATGTTGGTTGATTTACAGATGTTAAACCATCCTTGCATTCTTGGGATGAAACCTACTTGGTTGTGGTGAATGACTTTCTTGATGATGCATTGAACTCTATTTGCCAGAATGTTGTTGAGGATCTTTGCGTCTCTGTTCATCAGGGATATTGGTCTGTAGTTTTCTTTTTGGGCAACATCTCTGTCTGGTTTTGATATCAAGGTGATGTTAGCTTTATAGAAACTATTTGGAAGTGTTCCTGTTTCTTCAATTTTGTGAAAGAGCCTGGCCAGGATTGGTAGAAGTTCCTCTTGAAATGTTTCTAAGAATTCATTAGTGAATCCATCTGGGCCTGGACTTGTGTTTTTGGGAAGATTTTTGATCACCATTTTTTTTTTTGGCTTTTGGGTCACACCCGGCAGTGCTCAGGGGTTACTCCTGGCTCCATGCTCAGAAATTGCTCCTGGCAGGCACGGGGGACCATATGGGGCACTGGGATTCGAACCGATGACCTTTTGCATGAAAGGCAAACGCCTTACCTCCATGCTATCTCCCGGGCCCCTGATCACCATTTTTAATTTCTCAACAGTGATGGGGCTATTCAGATATACTACTTAACCATGAGAGGTTATAAGAGTCCAAAAATTTGTCCATTTCTGCCAGGTTTTCATTTTTGTGACATAGTTTCTCAAAGTAGTCTCAGATTACCCTTTGAGTCTCTGCTATATCTGTAGTGATTTCCTCCTTTTCATTTCTAATCCAGTTTATCATGTTTCTCTCTCTCAATTTCTTTGTAAGTTTTGCCAGAGGTTTATCAATCTTGTTTATTTTTTCAAAGAACCAACTTTTGCTTCCTTTGATCTTTCAGATTGTTTTCTGATTTCCACTCCATTGATTTCTGCTCTAAGATATGTTTTTTCCTCTACCTACCTGTTTTTGGTTCCATTTGTTGATCATTTTCTAATTTTATAAGCTGTGTTATTAAGCTATTCATGTAGGCCCCTTCTCTTTCCTGATAGGTATTGCAAAGCTATAAATTTTCCTCTCAGTACCGCTTTTGTGGTGTCCCATAAATTATGATAATTTGTGTCTTTATTGTCATTTGTTCCTGAGAATGTTTTGATTTCCTCTTTGATTTCATCTCTGACCCACTAGTATTTCAGTAGTAAGCTGTTTAATTTCCTGGTGTTAAAGTTTTTTCTTCTGTGTCCCTTTGTAGTTTATGTCTGATTTCAGTGCCTTGTGATCAGCGAAGTTAGTCTGCACTATTTCTAACCTCTTGGTTTTATGGAGATATGTTTTATGGGCTAGCATGTAGTCTAACCTTGAGAATGACCTACTGTTTAACATTCTTCATTTATCTTTTCAGAGCTAGTATATTTTTGTTGGGTTTCAGTCTGGTGGACCTATCAAGGGGTGACAGGGCAGTGTTGAGGTCTCCCACAATTATTGTGTTGTTATTGATATCTTTTTTAAGATTTGACAACAATTGTATTAAATACATTGCTGGTTCCTCACTGGGCACATATATGTTTAGGAGTGTGATTTCTTCCTGTTATACATATCCCTTGATTAGTACAAAATATTCATCATTGTCCCTTACAACTTTTCTGAGTCTAATGTCTTCGTCATCTGATATTATTATGGCACTCCAGCCTTTTTAATGGTATTGTTTGCTTAGATTATTTGCCTCTGGCCCTTGATTTTGAGTCTATGTTTGTTCTGACTATTCAGGTGTGTTTCTTGTAGGCAGCAGAATGTTGGATTCAGCTCTTTGATCTATTTAGCCATGCTGTATCTCTTAATTCATGCATTTAGTTCATTGACATTGAGAGAGGTAATTGTCATGGTATTTAATGCCATCTTTGTACAGAAGTTTGGTGTGTCTGTTGGTCAGTCTTGTCTTACAGTAGACCTTTCCATTTTTCTTTTAAGGCTAGTTTCGAGTCTGCAAAGTTTCTGAGTTGTTTTTTTTATCTATGAAGTTATGTATACTCCCTTAAGACCTGAAAGTAAGTTTGGCTAGGTGCATTATTCTAGGCGAACATTTATTTCATTGAGTTTTGTCACTATGTCCCACTCTGGACATAGTGCCTTCTGCCTTATGAGTGTTTACTGTAACAGGTCTGCTGTAAAACTCAAGGATGCTCCCTTGAATGTAATTTCCCTTTTTGATCTTGCTGCTTTTATTATACTATTACTATCTATGGGATTTATAATTGTGACTAAGATGTGTCTTGGAGTGCTTTTCCTTGAGTCTCTTTTAGTTGGTACTCTTTGGGTGTGTAGGATTTGGTTCCATGTAGTCTTAACTCTAGTAGTTTCTCTGTAATGATGTCCTTGACTGTTGATTCTTCCTGGAGATTTTCTTCCTGGGTCTCTGGAATCCAATGATTCTTAAGTTGTTTCTGTTGAGCTTATCAAAGACTTCTAATTTCATCTGTTTACATTCTTTGAGTATTGTCTGATCATTTGCTTTAAGGCTTTTTTCCAATCTCTTCTGCTGTATGAAGTTGTTATGCATCTCATCTGTCAGCTCACTAATTCTATCCTCAGCTGCTGCTACCCTATTGGAGAAAGTTTCCATTGAGGTTTTCAATTTGTCTACTGTGTTTTTCAGACCTGTTATTTCAGTTTGGAATTTTCTGATTTCTATCTTTATATCCTCTTGATTCTTATTAGTGTTTCATTAAACTCAATCTATGCTTTCTTTGAGTTCTGTGAACATTGTCCATATTTTTTCTAACTCCATATCTGAGAGACTAACTTGTTGGTTGGTTGTTTTGGGACAGCAGAGTTGTCATCTTTATTCTCTATGCCTTGTGTTGGTCTTCATTGTTTCCCCATTGTCACACATGTGTTATTAATTTTTCTACCTGTTGTGGTGGTATTTATCGGCTAGTTAGAGTACGCAGCCGTGAAGTGAAGCAGAGCTCTTTTTGTTCCACCCTTGTGAGCAGGACAACTCACCTCAGGAGAATATGAGCCCTCAGGGAAGTATACCAGAGAGGATCAAAGTTCCCAGGCCGAAGCAAGAAAAGAGAAGGCCCAAGATGTCTGCCATGCTTCAGAGACACAGCAGAGTCAGCTAGTTCCACAGTCTCCATAAATGATAGTTTTGCCAGGTGGTAGACTCTAGGTTGAAAATTTCTTTCATTCAGTAATTTAAACATGTCATTCCACTGTCTTCTTGCCTGAATTGTTTCAAATGGGAGATCTGGTTTGATTCTTTCATTCTTTCCTTTGTACTTGAGCCTTTTCTTTCTTTTATGTTTTGAAGAATTCATCTCTCTGTTCTTTACCATTTAGATTACTATAAGTCTTGGTGTTGATCTATTAGGGTCTATTTTATATGGAACTCTTTTTGCCTCTTGGATTTGTACAGGTTTCTCTTTACAGAGAGTAAGAAAATTTTCTGCTATTATTTTCCTCACAACTTATTTTTCACCCTTCCTCCCTTTCTGGTATTCCTATAAGAATTTTTGTTTGTTTGTTTTTTTGGGCCATACCCGGTGACGCTCAGGGGTTACTCCTGGCTATTTGCTCAGAAGTCGCTCCTGGCAGGCACGGGGGACCATATGGGGAACCGGGGGATTGAACCGTGGTCCGTCCTAGGTTAGCGCAGGCACCTTACCTCCAGCGCCACCACCCAGCCCCTTCCTATAAGAATTATATTATTTATTTTGCTTTTGCTCATTAATGCCTTACATTTTCTTCCAATGTTTTGTCTTTTATTTCTTTTATGACGTCTTTGTTGTTTCTGGTTTTCATTTTGTCTTCAAGTTCATTCATATTTTGTATTGTGTGTAATTTTGCTATTGTGACTTGCTAGCATATTTTTAGTTAGATTAATTACATTTGTGTGAACTCTCATCTTCTGATAGAGTTCTTCTTTGAGTTGGATGAATTATTTATCTATGAATTTCTTAATTTCTTTGGTTAGTGATTCTTTGAATTCCATTACTAAGTCATTAAATGCTGATTTCACGTCCTCATTTATGAAATTTTACATTTTGGAGGACTTGGGAATCTGCTAGGATTTTTCTCCATATCCCCAGCTGCTGGAGTCTTCCTTAATTTCCCCATTGTTCTTTGCATATGATGGGTTGGGGTGCCAGAGTTTCAGTTTTTTTTAAAGTGGCCTATTTAAATGTTTAAGAAGTGGTAGGAGGTAGGGTTTTATTTATTACTTATTATTAGGGTTTTATATATTTTATTTATTATCTGTTTTAGGTTTTATTTATTCTAGGTATTTGAGTTTACCCAAATACGGAAGTCCCATTACTCTGTATCACAGATGAGTGATATTTTGTGTTTGTCATTTGTCTGACTTTCTTCACTTAAATTGATAACTTCCAGCTTCGTTCAAGTTGCAGTGACTTACATGATTTCATAGTTCCTTTTATCTTCATAATCCACTCATCAGTCATTGAACACTTTAGTTTATTCCATAGCATAGCAATTGTGCTAAGTGTGCAATGAAGTAGCTGTTAGACTTGCTGCAGTTTTCCCCTGAATTTGTGTTGGCTCTTATAGGTAAAAGTCTGCTTTTCAGGAGTTCCAGATGAGGAAGGGATCCTTGCAGACTGAGTAATAAAAGACGTTGTTGGGGCCATAGAATCTTGCTATGATGATTTTTTAGAGGCCTAGAAATAAACTTTAAACAAATACTCCTGTTTCTGTTTAATTTTATTTTTTCTAGGGAGCATTAAAGTAATCTATGCTGTTATACACTTTTGTTATTATTATATAATATTATTATAAAATGTATAGTCACTATGTATAACTGAGTTCAAAGTTATGATAAATCTTTGATGAATAATACAACAGTCACCCTAGTTTATATATAGTTCAAAGCCCTTTAGTTTATCCTAAGATCTGGAAATAGGTAGAGTGTTGAACACATATTATATGGTTCTATCCACATTCCACCTAAATCTGCTTTTTTAAAGGGAAAGCTTCTGTTTTTCATGATTAACCAGAATAGGAATAAAGAAAGAATGGATTTTGATTAAATATAAAGGCTATATATGAAATTCCTTTATATTAAGATGTTCTGTCTAAATATTTGACATGAAAGGGGCTTTAGAGTTGATCTAAGACTGAATTTTATGTGTTTTGATTTTGAATGATTCTCTATTATGCAAACATTTCTTTGAGTTATGGCACAGAATCCTAACAAATTAGTATGGATTTAAAACCAATAACTGTTGTCTGTGTCCTGTGTGTTTCCTTGTGAATGCAGAGGATTTATATTTTTAATTGAGAAATTTTTGTATGATTCAAAGAAGTTTTGTTTTGGAGCCTCCTAAATGGTATTTAGTGGACTCAGGGGCCACTATGAGTTATGACTAATCAACATTTTTTTTGTTTTTGTTTTTGTTTTTTTTTTTTTTTTTTTTTTTTTTTTTTTTTTTTTTGGTTTTTGGGTCACACCCAGCAGTGCTCAGGGGTTACTCCTGGCTCCATGCTCAGAAATTGCTCCTGGCAGGCACAGGGGACAATATGGGGCACCAGGATTCGAACTGATGACATTTTGCATGAAAGGCAAACGCCTTACCTCCATGCTATCTCCTGGGCTCCGACTAATCAACATTTTAGTGCTAGGGCTTGAGCATGTAGTTTTGCCCTACTTGGGGCCAATATAATTATTTCTGTGGGACTTGAAAACATATGGAGCCACAAGTGGTAATATTCAGGGGACCTCCAGGAATAAAACTTTGATGTTTAGGAGGCCAGATGATGCTTGTATAGAACTGAGATCAAGCACATGTAAATTATATATCCATAGCTTCTGTATTATCTCGCTGACTCCTAAAAGTTTAAATTAAATGTTTTTTTTAATCCATTAAAAATAGGAATCACATCCTGCAGCACTATGGGTGCCAGGGGTCACTTCTGGCCTTGCTTCTGTGGTATATAATACTTCAGTGCTAGGGCCTATTATACAAGGGGAATTGTACTCAGTGTAGCTGAAATTCATGTGGTGCTAGGGATTGAACTCACGCATAGTAGTTCAAATGATTTTTTTTTTAAATTTGTGTTTCCATGCATTGTCTTTAACTCAACATGGCTAGAATATAATGAAACTATTTAGCATTGCAAAAGTCAGCTACATATTATATTATCTTTCTGTTAATGTTTCAGGTGGATGTATAGCTTTTTTAATCTCTGACAAGCTGAGAGTATATTTGAACTATGGTGCTATTTTCAGTGCCATTTCTTTAAAATTGAGATGAACTTCATGCCCTTTATGAAGGCTCAGGCTGGTTCAATGTCCTCTTCAGAGAAGTGTGCCTCCATTTTTTGTGGCCCTTATTCATGGGCATGCTTTTCCAGAACTGGGAAAAGATGCTCTATTGCTGTCAACCTAGTCCCTGTTCTTTGGGGATGTTTGTGACTGGAGGGTAGTTAGAACATCACCACTGACTTTCCATTTATTTTGCTCAGCCCTCTCTCCTCTGCAATCCCCTCTCTGTTTTTTTAAATCAAAGACAGTTTAAGAGCAAATATGACTTAGGATGCTTATTGCTGTAGGAGAGGGAATGTGAGTAAAAAGAGGCAGTGGAGGACTCTTTGCTTTCACTTCATTTTACAGAATTGGTCATAGTTTTTGATACGTTGATACCTCAGAAAAATTTCTTAGCTGTTCTTAGCCATAGTCTTGTGTTTAAAATGAGATTAGAGTACATGAATAATAGGAGTGAATAAGTTGAGACTATATATTTAAAACACTTAGCACAATATGGGACACATACTTTAAAAAATAAATTTATTTCTAAAATATGGTATTTTAGAATTTGGATCTAAGTAAAAAGTGTTTATATTGTTTAAAAGTTCTTTTATCGGGGGCTGGGCAGTGGCGCTGGAGATAAGATGCCTGCGCTAACCTAGAACGGACCGCGGTTCAATTCCCCAGTTCCCCATATGGTCCCCCATGCCTGCCAGGAGCGACTTCTGAGCTAATAGCCAGGAGTAACCCCTGAGCGTCACCGGGTATGGCCCAAAAACCAAAAAAAAAAAAGTTCTTTTATCACACATTTAAACTTTTTTATTGAAACAGTTGTCATATAACATTACAATAATTTAATTAAAGTAGATCTACTAGGTCTAGCAACTTTACTTCTATACATATGTCTAAAAGAATGAGAATGTCAAAGAGATATGTGTACAACCTTACTTATTATAGCAGTATTTATAATCACCTAAAGGGAAAGGAATCCAAATGTCTATCAACATTTGCAGATATAAAGAAATGTTGTTTAAGGTACTGACAGAACTTAAAAAGAAAAAAATATCTAACCCCATCAAAAAATGGGATGAAGAAATGAACAGACAATTTCTCAAAGAAGAAAAAAATCACCAAAAGGCACATGAAAAAATGTTCCGTATCACTCATCATCAGGGAGATGCAAATAAAAACAACAACACCACAGATACTGGCACACATCACAGAGAACAAGAACAATAAGTGTTCGCGGGGATGTGAGGAGAAAGGAGCTTTCATTCATTGATGGTGGGAATGCCCTCTAGTTTAGCCCTTATGGAAAACAATATGGAGAGTCCATAAAAACTGGAAATTGTGCTCCCATATGATCCAGCTATACCACTACTAGGGATATGCCCTAGGAACTAAAAAGCACAAAACAAAATCCCCTCCTCACACCTATATTCATTGCAGCACTATTTACAATAGCCAGAATCTTGAAACAACCAAGATGCTCTTCAACAGATGATTGGCTAAAGAAACTGTAGTACATATACACAATGGAATATTATGCAGCCATCAGGAGAGATGATATCATTAAATTTTACTATATGTGGGGCCGGGCGGTGGCTCTAAAGGTAAGGTGCCTACCTTGCCTGCACTAGCCTTGGACGGACTGCGGTTCAATTCCCCGGTGTCCCACATGGTCCCCCAAGCCAGGGGGTGACTTCTGAGCACATAGCCAGGAGTAACCCCTGAGCATTACCGGGTGTGGCCCAAAAAC
>PVKC010030233.1:0-14869 GCA_004027635.1 Crocidura indochinensis | reverse complement strand
AAAAAAAAAAACATGTTTTCCAGATAATTCTATAGACCATTGGATTTGACGGACTCCTGCATGCCTTTCATGCACTGCCTGGATTATATTGAAATTACAGCTGATTGAAGTCTGACTCTCCCTTGTGCCTCTACCTTACTATTTACTTGCAACATCAAAGTCCAGTCACTGACATGTGCCATTGGAAATAATAAATTTTATCTAACAATTGTCATATCTGATTAGCATAAGCCCAATTTTTCGTATTACTTCTGCATCAAAGCATGTACCTATGTGTTGGAGTTTATATATATTCATATTCATGTGTATATTCTATTATTAAGTGTTATATTCTGTTTTGAACCATAATATTCTTCCAGAATCCATTTATACATGTTCTTTTTTTCATTTTCCTCTCTTGTTCAATTCTTGCATCTCTCCTTTGTTGGCATATGCCATCAGGGTTGGCATAAAAGCATTCAATAAAGATTTCTTGACTAATTGATGAATTGGACACATTCCAACAATGAGTGATATGTTTTTAATCACTATGTAAAGAGTCATATGAAAATTCAAACATCTTTTCACACCACTTCATAAGACATACAAAAGAGCTTCAGAACTAGTCCTCACAATAGTCTCCAGCCTCATGCCACTTATAATCCAGAAATCTCTATAACATAAAACTGATTCTCTTAGAGAGCTAATGGAACAAAAACCACAGTCACTGTGAAACTTTAACTTTGAATCACCAGATTTGGGGATAATTAAAATCACAGCTTGAATGCTGCAGGAATTACTATTTGAGTTTAATTTACTATTGTGTGCCATATAAGGGCTGATTACTCTCCCCCCTCCCCGCATTTTTGGACTTCAGTATAATTTCCTTTTTTGTGAGTTAAATTGACTTAAGTGTCAATATTTTGCAATTCAAAGTACAAATTAACTGTATGTGGGGCTTTTATCCTAATAAAGTAACATTCAACAAAATTGCAAATGTTCTCTTATTTTGCTTCTGTCAAGCACATTAGATTTGAGTTTTATTTTAGAAATGTGTATGTTTGTATATGTGAGTGAGCTGCGTTTGCATCAGCAAAACCAGACTATATTCCTAGAACAAAAATGGATCCATCACAAAACTTCCTTTTTCTCTAAAACTTGTCTTCTGAAAAGGCAGGAGGATGTAATCATAAAAAACTCAGTTCTCTGTAGGCACTGCTGGGAAGTAATTTAACCTCTTCATCTTTTCTACATACATTAATAAAAATAAACAATAATGATAGTCATAAATGGTTTTCATTATTAGAGGACTGTGCCAAGTACTTTTCAAATATTATTCTATTCAATATAATAAAAATGAATCCCTCCATTTTGAAAATAGAAAAATGTAACTTAAAAAAGTCAAATACTTTCAAGATCACAATTATGGCAGTAAAATCTTGGTTCCAATTAAGTCAATAGTATCCAGTTCTACTACTTATAACATCTATTTATTTATTGGTTGCTAAAACCAAAGTGACATTGCCATCAAGCTAGTTGGAACAGAGACTATACCCTACCTCAGTTCGATGTTATCCAGGGCCATTATAGTCCATTAGCAGATTGCCTTATGGAGAATCAAACCCAGTTGATAATATGCTACTTCCACTCATCTACATCCCTGGTCTGAATCAGTCTAGTTCAGAATGCTAACTCAGTGCTTTGAGGGAAAGAAGAATCACTAGCAAGTCAGCACTTTTTAGCTTCCCAAACTCACACAACCATGCAAAATAAATACTGGATCCACTGGCCAGGCTGCTGGCTTGGAAATCTAGCAGTGAATAGTTGCAGGATGATTCTGGAAAAGTAAAGTCTAGACTAGGATACAAAAACTGCCCACAGAATGGGAGAAACTATTCACCCAATACCCATCTGATAAGAGGGTTAATATCTATGATACATAAGGCACTGGTAAAGCTTAACAAGAAGAAAAAACACCTAACCCCATCCAAAAATGGGAAGAAGAGATGAACAGACATTTCCTCGAAGAAAGAAATACAAGTTGCTTAAAAAGCACATAAGAAAATTCTCTACACCATTAATCATCAGGAAAATGCAAATAAAAACAACAACTCTATGTAGGGCCCAAAGAGCCTAGAAGTGACTTTAGAAATATCCCACTCAAACAACATGACCAGAGTAGGAGGCAGAGATTCTAAATCCTGCAGCCTTTAATATTCTTTGCAAATAGAAGCCCTTCTTGCTCAAGCCTAAGGACAATAGTGTTATTAGCCAGGTATCTGGCCATTTAAAGGAGGTTGATCCAAGAGCTGAGAAAAAAAAATAGCATCTTAACAGTAAGCCCATTCACTGATCAGAGTGCTCTTCTGACTATTCTTCACTTGCTTTTCTTAAGTGAAGATTTGAGGTAAATGTGTATCTCTTGAGACCAAAAGAAACTGAAAAAGAAAAAATGTTCCAGAGGGCCAGAGCGATAGCTCAAAGAGTAGGATGTTTGCCTTGCATGCGGCCAAACCAGGTTTGACCTCTGGCATCCTATATTGTCGCCCAAGTCTGCCAGAAGTGATTTCTGAGCACTGAGGCTAGAGTAACTACTAAGCACCTCTAGGTGTGGTCCAAAAACCATGAAAAGAAAGATCTGAGCTACATTGTGTCTGCGGGCCATGGCTGTCTCGAAAGTTTCTAGAAGGGACCATCAGCCCTCCTGAGGACTGTACTGGCAATAGCCCATAGCACCTGCCCCCAAAAATAAACCCCAAACATTTGTCCCAGTGAATAATTCCCTGCTGAGTTCTTGAGTTCTAGTCTGGCTTTGATGAGAAGTCAGAAAGCAGAATCTGATCAAATTAATAAGGTAAACTCATAAGTTACGACTTAGGCTCAGTTTCATAATCTCTACTTATTAACTACTTTTTTGTTAATATAGTGCATCCTGTTTAGCATTTTACACACACGAATTGCACACACCAGCACTCCTATGTTTGTTCCTGATTTATTTATTTTCCTTAGGTTGCTTTTTATTTCTAATATGCTACATAATTTATTATTTATTCTGTTAATTGATCTCTCTACTAAAATTCAAAGTATGTAAAGATGTAGCATGGTCTTCTTGGTTCTCAATGAAATAGAATATGTAATAATTCAATTTTCATTTGTAGCAGTGCTTATTAAAAAGTCAATGTGAGTTGACTAGACTATATTAATGGTTACCTTCTTGATATCCCTCTCATGAACCCTGTGAGTTCATAAAGACACCATTAAAAGAAAGTTTCAAGCTAACTTCTTTATTAAAACACCATAAAGATCATACTTTTCAACCATCACAATAGTCCTCAGGGTAACATGTTTACAATCTATTAAACAAGAAAATTGAACGTTACTTAAAATAGTCACTTCCCTTTGATTTTTCATAAATTGTGTTCCCTTGTTTAGTAGTAGTAGTCGTCATAGTAAATACTCTTGGTATGTAAAAAGTAAAACTTTTGAATGACCAAAGCAAGAGAAACATGGAAGGAAAAAATTATAAGGAAATTATTGCATGTTACTTTTCTCAAATTAGTTAATTCTCTTTCAACCCATATTCTAATATGTTAAAAATGCATGTGGCATAACCAAAATAATCTGGAAAACAGCCAATAAATACTAGCTTCCTCTTTTTATCTTTTTTAAATTTTATTTTGTCATCATAATTTGCAATATTGTTAGTGACAGGGTTTCATGCATACAATGGCCGAATGCCATGCTATTTATCAGAATATCCACTTATCTCCATCATTATCTCAGTGCCTCCCCTCTACATGCATCTATCCCTTCTCTTCTAAATGACTTTATTCATCCTGATATCCTCCAAGCCTTCTAACTTTCATATAGTTCACAGTAAATTCTTTTTTTGCCCTAGAATCAATAAATTCTAAGTTATTGGATGACTTGGAGCCTAAGATGTGTAAATACAGCATAAATTCAGAATATCCAAATTTACCTGTTATTAGTTTAAAAATACTCAAAAGAATCGACATATGAGTTGATTTAGCAAAATCCTTTAACTTAATAGTCCTTCTATTCTTAAAATAATAACCGCAAAATTGGTGGAAGGAAAAATGGGATTTCAGAAGTCAAATGTAGTACAGTAGTTAGATGCTGACGGGGTAAAGTGTTCTGCATGATACCTCTTATTTTTTTTTTTTTTTGGTTTTTTGGGCCACACCCGGCAGTGCTCAGGAGTTACTCCTGGCTATCTGCTCAGAAATAGCTCCTGGCAGGCACGGGGGACCATATGGGACCAACCACGTTAGGTCCTGGATCGGCTGCTTGCAAGGCAAACACTGCTGTGCCATCTCTCTGGCCCCGGTACCTATTCTTTAACAGTAGTTCAAATCAGTGTCAAAAAGAAAAAATGTAAAGAGAGTGAAATAAAATGCCTGCCCGAGATAGGCAGGGGTGAGAAAGGTGGGAGGGAAACTTGAGACATTGGTGATGGGAAATAGGCACTGATAAGTTGCATCCTTTGATTGAAATACAATCACAAACAAATTTGTATCAGTAATGTTTAAATAAAGGAATTATAAAAATAAAGTACAATAGGGGCATTCAATCACAAATAATTTTGTATCAATAGTGTTTAAATAAAGAAATTATAAAAATACAGTACAGTAGGGGCTGGAGTGGTGGTGCAACTGGTAGAGTGTCTGCGTTGCATGTGCTAACCTAGTATGGACCGTGGTTCAATCCCCCAGCTTCCCATATGGTACCCAAAGCCGTGAGCTATTTCTGAGCACATAGCCAAGAGTAACCCCAAATGTCACCAGATCTGGCCAAAAACAACAACAACAAAAATACAGTACAGTAATAAAAATATAGGTGAAGACAAAGAATACTAGATTCCTGAAATATGGAACCATTTCTTTAGTACTTTGTTTCTCATCACCAAAGGAGAGTGTAGACACAGGTAGAGGGATAAAATAAAAATTTAGATTAGATCTTAGATTAGAAAGAGAACAATGTATGAATAACAGAACAGTTAGATAACCAAGACTAATTATTGCCTTGTGCTAAGGATACAACTTGCAGTGGTCCTCAAACTACAGCCCGCGGGCCACACATATTGTATTTGTTCCCGTTTTTGTTTCTTCACATCAAAGTAAGATGTATGCAGTATGCATAGGGATTTGTACGTAATTTTTGTTTTTACTATAGTCTGGCTCTCCAATGGTCTGAGGGACAGTGAACTGGGCCTCTGTTTAAAAAGTTTGAGGACCCCTGATTATGGCCACAGAGACAGCTCAGCAGAATAAGTACACGCTCCTTAGTGGAAGCCCAGAATAACATTGAGCAAAGCCCGGAGCCTCCTTGAGGACCCAGAAACAGGAGTTACTCACAGCACTTCCAGAACCCACACTATCTGTAATAAGCATTTGAGAATCATAGTATATTAGCTCATTATTACTTTTTTCTCAAACAAGTTGCTAAGTGACACCATGGAGATCAGAATGTTATTTAATTCCTCAACATACCCCATGCTTCTTGAAGGCAAAGGCATTGTCATGATTTTCTTGGTTTAGAATCCTTTGAAGTTATTTTCTAGATCTTAAATAAAGTAACAACTAGCCTAGAAGACCAATTATTTTTGCCCATGTTGTCACATTAAAGTTTTAAAAATATAAAGATTTTTCTTTAAAAATAAAGGATAGCTTTATTTTCTTTCTTTCTATTTTTTTGGGGGGGCACACCTGTTTAATGCTCAGGGGTTACTCTGAAATTGCCCCTGACTTGGGGGGACCATATGGGACGCCGGGGGATCAAACCACGGTCCTTCCTTGGCTAGCACTTGCAAGGCAGACACCTTACCTCTAGTGCCACCTCATTGGCCCCTGATAGCTTGATTCTTATATATCTTTACAATTTTATATAAAGAAACTAGAGTTCAGAAGGGTTAATAACAGATTTTATTGATCAAGCAGACTCTTGAGTTTTCTAAATCACCAAACTCTATAATCTTGGTTGATCTAAGAAGCTTATTTTTGATGCTATTTTTCATAGACTTTCTGAGTGGAGCCTTGAGGACTTTTCAAGTATGACTTCCCTCCATGGGCTGAATTGACATAGGTGATATTCAAATTATAACATCTGAATAGGGTGACTCCTAAAAAATTTTGTGACAGGAAGTAGAAGATGCAACACTGATTAATGCTTCTATTGAGAAATTTGTGATGATCTTACTACTCACAATTTTGGGGCAAGAGCAGACCTCACTCAACCCTGTTTATCAGCATAGAGAGAACAAATGTGGATGCCATATCCAGATCTAAATGAAACCACAAAAACTCTGGCTATACAAGGAAAAGATAAAGTAGCAAATCTCCCATGTAAGTCTTCGAATTCCAATTTCCTGTCATCGCTTTATCAACATCCTTCAAAAACGTTTTGTATATAAATGGTAAACTAAGTGTACAAAATGAAACTTTTTAAATATTGACAAAATTTTATAAATGACCAAGTTCAAAAGGGAATGTTAGTAAATATCATTCCACTTTAAAATAGTGAATCAGCTAAAATGAATCAGCCAAATACCTGGAGACTAAAGCTGCTTCTAGAAGAGCTAGAATAATAAATTTAAACCTCCTTCCTAACATTGGCATTATAGCAGCTAAGCACATCAGTTCCACCACCCCAGATCTAAAAGGTAAGAGAGAAAACTCAACATGTTGGAGTACATGCTTTGTATACAAGAGGCTCAAATCTGATTTCCAGCACTGTTTGGTTCACCTAGCACCACATGAGTCATCAACTGAGTATTGACTTGATAATGGTAGCTCAAGAATATTGCTGGTAACCTCTGAGGAGTGTGGCCCTAAAGCAGATAGATTAATACAATGTAAAGTAGACTTTACTATCTTGTTTTGGGTCACACTGGGAAGTGCTCAAGGCTCTTACTCCTGGCTCTGCACTCAGGGATCACTCTTAGAGGGACTTAGAGGATAATCTAGAGTACCAGTAAAGAAGTTCAATATTAGCACCATGCAAGGGAAGTTCCCTACTTACTGCCCCTGAAGTGAATAATCTCTCCAGCTTCTGAAGAAAAACATTGTATTTGCAAACTATATGACTTGTATTTGCTGAGCAATTATTACTTCTCATAAAATTCTAAACTCTTTTGAGATATTTATTCATTTCATTCTTACAAGAGTTCAGTGTATAAGATGCTGCTTTTGGTTATCTTTTCATATGAGAAAAGTGAAGCAAAGAGGTTGGTTCGACGATTCTAAACACAAACTATAGGCTTGCTATGCAAATATAACTCAAAAAACCATTCCCTAACTTTGTTTCCTTTCCAGGCTTCCCTTACTACAGACTATCTATATGCAAATCCTGAACCATTCCGTGTATAGCTAACTCAAGAAGGAATTCAACATGGCTAAGTCAATATCAAAGTCTCAATGAGTCAGAGCAAGCTACTGGCTATATACAGAAGGACAAGGTCCAAAACTCACCTTTTGGTTAAATGCCAGATACTCAGGTTACACAACCAGTTCCCAAGATAATGCTAGAAAGAAAAGAAAACAGAAACAAAAAGAGCAAGCATTTAGTGAAGGCTTATTGGACTAATACCAGGCAAGAATTTAGCACAAGCAAAGGATTAAAAATTCTGATGCAATCCCAACAGACTTCTCCTCCTCACTTCTTATTAACTAGTAGTCCTGTTCCAGGCACATTGTCAGCAATAATGGTCCTATTTACTCAATACACCTTCCTTCTCAACCAGTTCTTCTCAAAGAAAAACAACAAATTAAAATGATTTTGCAAAGACATTCTCTAACTACAACAGCTTTGGAATAATAGATGAATAGTGATCGTGCATTTCCCATAGCTAAACTATTAAATTAGGAACTCGAAGAAAGTATCAGAAGACATTTAATATCTAATTTTTTCAAATCTCAACAGTACTAATGGTGGGGGAAAATGTATTGAACTTAGTAAAAAAAAAAAAAAGATTATATTTTTCAGTTTTCTACTTAAGTTCTTATGAACAAATAAATCTCCCTGAAACTCATTCACTAAGGGTGAAAGCCTGCTTACTATTTACATTCAATAAATGTTCTATCTGGGAAATAAAGGTGTATACCTCCACTTCAGAGCCTCTGAAAATATATGTCCCTTTTTAATGACAATTCTACCCCACCCACCGTCCCTGCATAAGGCTAAATCTATGACAACCTAATTTCCAACTCTTCTGTGATATCAATGAGGGCATAGAGAATATCTTGGCATTGCTTAGTTCCAAGCCCAACACAAATAGGATGCTGTTGGAAGGGCAAACTGGAGGCCTAGGATTTCTGAAATAATATAAATAAGACATCTTAGCGTTAACTAAGATGGAAACAATATGAGGAACTTCTTTATAATGCATCAGTCAGTGAGCAGGAAGTAAGAATAGGTAAAGGTCAAAATCTAAATGGAAAGAGAGTCCGAAAAATATCAAGCAATGTGCTGAAGTTCACTCTCAGGAGCTATTTGCTGAACCCCAGTGAACTTGAATTTAATTAGAAGAGAGATAAACCCAAACACCCTCCTCCCCAAGTAAATAGTCTGATAGGAAATATTAAAAGGGTAAAAAGTTGAAATTCCAAGAACCAGAGTGGGCAGTGGGCAAGTCTCTTGACATACACACGGGATCCAGGTAATCCCAGACTTCCTATATATGTTACCTCCCAACCCAATGCAAAGAGATCCCTAGGCACAGAGCTAGGAATAATCCCGATCACAAATATGAGTTGCCCCAAGAAAGAAAATTGTTGAGATTTTCCAGAGTTATTACATAAATAAAATTGAAACATAAAATTGTCCTACCTTCAACTTCTTCGAAGCTTCCTCATTAAGAAGAGAGGGCGTTCCAAAATGATTCATTAAAATTAGGTCAATTGAGTCCTAGTTATATTTGTATCCCTGAATCTCAATAACTCAAGATCTTCAAACGCCTAAGTGAAATTGTGGTTTTAATTATTCCCAAATTCATTGAATACGTTTGACTGTCAGGAGGGAATCCAGATTCAAAGATGGCCTTACATAATTCTTCAGATCAGAAATATAAAAACCACTGTCTTTTTCAGTGAATGTTTGTTGGAAGCCCCTGGTAAAATATGAATTCAATAAATCAGTGATATGAGTTTATACAAGCAAAATAGCAAAACTCCCATTATTTATGAACAATATGGTTAATTACACAAAAAAACCCTCAAATATAGAGCTTCGCCATTTGTTTCAGTGTTTCTGGGGATTCTTTATCCCCAATCAGTTACTCTTAATATAAACTGACAAAAAAAAAAGAGAATAAATTAAGGTCTGTTTTTAAAACTTACCAATACTCATACCAGTCAAATGGTATATATACAATTATATTTAAAAAAATTATGAACTGCCAGGTGGTGGCGCTAGAGGTAAGGTGCCTGCCTTGCCTGCGCTAGCCTTGGACAAACCGCAGTTCGATCCCCCGGTGTCCCATATGGTCCTCCAAGCCAGGAGCGACTTCTGAGCATATAGCCAGAGGTAACCCCTGAGCGTCACCGGGTGTGACCCAAAAGCAAAAACAAACAAACAAACAAAAATTATAAACTATTTTATTTTGCTTTGGGGGCCACACCCAGTGACACTCAGGGGTTACTCCTGTTGTGCGCTCAGAAATCATTTCTGGATTGGGGGACTCCAGGAATCGAACCAAGATACATCTTGAGTCAGCCACATGCAAGGCAAATGCCCTACCACTGCGCTATCTTTCCAGCCCCTATAAACTAACATTTAATTGCGTAGTAATCCAGGATATTTATTCAAATGTAATATAACTATTAAGGAAAAATCTTTTAAAACTTTACTAAAAAGCAATAAGAGTACTAAAATAAAATAAACTCTATGTCATGTTCATATATAGCAAAACTCAATACTGTTGTAATTTCTTTACCAATTGATCCTATAAATCTACAAGGTCAGTGTAATTTTCTAAGAATGTTCCAACAGGTTATTTTAAAAGAACTTAACAAGTTGACTCAACCATTTTCTATGAAAGAGCAAAAAGCCAAACATAGCCAAAACACTTCTGAGAAAGAAAAATTGTGAAATTTTTCTTTTAAACTATCCAGCATTATTACTAGGTGATGGAAGTTAAACCAGGGTAATATTGTTGTACACATGGAAAATAGAATATGGAAAGAAAAAGCAAGGCAGAAATATACTGTCTCATAAAAGGAAATTAGACTTAGGGCAGAACAGGCATTTAATATCTTGGCAAACTATCTTTGGTCCTAAAGCAATTGGTTATTCATGTAGACAAAAATAAAATTTGACCCTTATTTCATTTTGCACATGAAATCAACTAAAGGTGGATAAATTATTTAAATATTAAAAATTAACTTTAGCCCTCTTAGAACATAACATAAAAAACATCGTAATATCTTTGTGACTTCTGGATAGAAAGAGATTTTAAGAATAAAATGGAAGGGCCACAAAAAGAACAGAATAGATAGGGAATTTGCTAACCTAGGTTTGATCCCTGGTACCACATATAGACCCTCAAATCCCATGAGAAGTTATCTCTGAGCAAGTAGCCAAGAGTAAACTCTAAAAGTAGCCAGGTATAGCCAAAATTGAAAAGAAATAAAATTAGAAGTGGAGAAGGCCTTCATAAGGGAATGATGATATCCTCAGTAATATTAAGAACATTAATTCACCCAAAGACATAAGCAAAATCTTTAATAAGCACTCCACATAAGCAGAAATTCTAATAACCAATAAGCATTTTTAAATGTTTTTAATTTAAAGTATGCAAAGAAATGTATACTGGAAGCATAAAGAGGCACTATTTTCTTATATAACAGAAAAGTAAAAATTAAAGATGGAAAAATATCAATTAGAGATAGAAATTATAGCTATGACTTTTTTAATCATGAAGGGGAATTTTTCAAATGAATCTATTTTTTTGTTTTTTTTGGGGGGGGGCATTGTCAGAGGTGCTCAGGGGTTACTCCTGGCTCTGTGCTCAGAAATCACTTCTGTCAGGCACAAGGAACTGTATGGGATGCCAGGATTTGAAACACTGTCCATCCTGAATCAGTTGCATGCAAGGCAAGTGCCCTACTGCTGTGTTATCTTACTGGCCCCCAAGTCTACTTAATAAAACAGCTCAACCCCATTGTAGAATATTTTTTAAGATGCTCAGAGACTGAGAACCATCCGTTTATTCCCAAATATGTATTTTACAGAGAAACTCGTCAGACCTACCATGTGTTGAAATAATAGAAATAACAACACAGAGAACTACCATAATCATGTGAATGAATGAGGGAACTGGAAATCCTGTCTGGAGTACAGGTGGGGATGGGTTGGGAGGGAGGGAGATTTGGGACATTGGAGGTGGGAATGTTGCACTGGCGAAGGGGGTGTTCTTTACATGACCGAAACCTGATCACAATCATATATGTAACGAAGATGTTTAATTAAAGGGGAAAAAAAGGCTCATTGTACCAGAAGTATGAAAGATTAAAAGTTGGAGGGTTGAATGGTTAAAAGTTATATCAAAAGAGTGATACAAGTTTGGTGTTTATAACCACAGTCAATGACTGGAACTTTCGTAATCATAGGGAATGCTATTTGTTTCATCAGACTATTGAAACTGGCAAAATTTTCTGGTCTCAAACAGTATAACTTGTATTTGGTCTTAACATGTAAAAACCAAATATGATGAGTGGATTGGTATTTGCTCTAAAAATATGTGATTTGAAAATGAAATAAAGGAATGTTCTGATAAAAAAATAATGCTATTACAAGTTCTGATAGCACTAGAAAAATATTTTAAGAAAGCAACCAAAATTTGCAGTAGGAATAAGATGAATAAATGCATTTTTAAATTCTATACAAACTAGCATGTTCAATGCCAAAAATAAACTGAATCTTGATGCGCCTCAAGTACAATACAAAGAGTAGATTGAATGCAACATAAATTCCATTTATGCTGATGTCAACATTATGCTAAACTTTAGAATTCCAGAGTTTAAAATAAGATGTAAGTAATGAAATATAAAGTACAAGTAAAAAATTAATTTAACACAGCATTTAGAATTGTGATTCCCTGTGAAAGAAGTCTAAGCATGTAAAGAAATAATATATATGGTACATTTCAGATACTGGGTGAAGTACAAGGAGTTTATTTCCTTTTTATTGTATATAAAGTACAAATTTTAAATTACATTTTAATTGATATGAACTTTAAATGATATATTAAATGTGTGATATCTTGATTACAGACCATCTTGCATTTAAAATCATTGAGCATCTGGCACTGAAAAATTATAAATTTTCTTTTACTAAATATTTCAGTTCATCATAAATAATACATAACATTCACCATTTACTACATTTTACTACTCAATAATCTACATTTATCACTTCACTTAATCTTTTCAAACATTTTCACCTTGAGGCCCACAACATAAAAGAAAAATCTAAGACAATGTTTCTCAGATGGCCTTCAAATGGCCTCTGTGTGCCCCTAAGATTTTCAAAGGGCCATAGATTTTTTAAAAAATCATGTAAAATAGACACACAACTGGAAAGTAGGCTACCAATAAGAAGACAGAAGTCATCACAGGAGGAAAGTTAGGTCAGAATGGGCCTGTCAGAAGAAGGTTGATAAACATTATTCCAAGGCACAAAAAAGTTAACCCTTTTCCCAAAGTTACAAAGGCATTGAAACAACCCCTGCTTGACTCACTGAACTCACCAAATTTTACTTTCCACTATTACACTCAGTGCCCTCATGTTCAATATATCAAGTACTGATTCAACTAGCAATATTGTTCCTACTTGCAAGAAATTGAATAATCTGATTAAATGTTTTAGATAAAACTCAAATATATGTTTCCTACAGGTAAAAGCTAGTAGCTGTTTAAAAGCCATAGGAACGATGCCAACTTTACTGAATATTCTAAATAAGTTATAGAGACAGACCAAAATAATTGAACAAGTATGAGTGTGCTTGGGTGTATGTGTGCTCTAGTGGGATTTCTGAGAAGACCATCAAGCTTGCTAATGAAACAAGAAAGATAAATTCTTATATTATACAGCACTTTTCCGTGCTCTCCAATTTATTTTCACATCCATCCCTCCATGGAAATAGGTCTTTAGTATATAAGAAAACTGACATTCAAGTATACTTTCTGCATCTCCTAAGGATGCCCATATAACTGTGCAGAAACACTCCTTTGACCTCTTACCTCTATGTCTCAAAAGTCATCTTTTCCCTGTAAGATTACATAAAAAAGGAAATACTCTTGAATTTGTGCTATGTGTCAATCTTTTCAATGAGTACCAAGTGGAGGATAATTTATGTTAGATCAATTTTGAGATCAGAGTTTATATATGAGTTTGAAAACCAAATTTGCATAAATTGATCTCTACAATTCGCATCTGGAAAATGATAATAATAATCTTAATGAAAACTGACATTACAATATTATCACAGTGATTACAAAAGTTGCAACCCATAAAATGTTTGACAACTAGTAGATGTTCTTACAGGTCTGTGTTATTATTAATCCTGCCTTTCACCAAGTATTAAATTAGCAACCAAGGTATGGATTTTCCCTGATTAACTGAGAGGATTGTGTGAATTGATACCTTTTAGAGTCAAGGGTCTGTTTTCACCTAGTCACAGGAAAGGTAGAACAGCTATCATTAGACATAATCAGGCCTCAACACCCACAATGGAACAATAGAGTTTCAAACATGAGATAGCAAATAATGGCCATCCTATGAAGTAATCAAGAGAAGGAATTTCAGTCTTATTCTCTTCTGATATAACAGGAAGCCTAACCCTCACCACCCACCTCGCTGGGATCTGGGAAGAATTAATGAGACATAATGCTCAATACACTGCTGAGAGCTATTACTGCCTTGCAAAGGGGAAAAAAAATCCCATTGTTGCCAAAAAAACAAGACTGACAATTTGATGAGGTGTGAATATTTTTAGTGTAACAATATGTAAACACTTTTTTTTTATCCAAGTCATCACTCTGTGCCTATACCCTAATGCATTTTTATGAGGTCTTTTCTCCATGGCTGTAAATATTCTGTGCTTGCCCTTTTCTGAGCTCAAGGAATGTGCTGACCAAGAAGGAGCCCCAGCTGAACCTTGAAACTGATTCCTAAGTCTCACCACATTCTCTGGGAGAGATGTTAATAGGCATATTCACAAGTCATGCCAACTTCTATTCCTTCTGGCTGAAACAAATGACATCATGCAAGGCCATTGGCAAATATATATATATATATATATATATATATATATATATATATATATATAGGCAAATATATATATATGTCACTTGGAAAGGTTCAGCTATGTCAAAGTGATGAATCTGGAACCTCAAAGTTATTATCAAGACGCAAAAGTGAAAAAAAGTCAAGATACCTGATTACAAATTGTGTTCCTGTCATATGTCTGTATTTTGTGTCAGAAAGACACAGAAATCCTAAAGCTACAAACCAGTATCTTGTCAATAAACAAGCTCACTCTTAGTTTACTGAGCAAGTCTTCACTAGGTATTTGATACCAGTTATGTCACATACTAGATGATATTAATGAATACAACTTTGATCTTTTTTTTTGGAAAGAACTTCTTTTCTTTCTTTTTTTTTTAATTGTATTTTAACACCTTGATTACATACATAATTGTGTTTGGGTTTCTGTCATGTATAGAACACCACCCATCACCAGTGCAACGTTCCCATCACCATTGTCCCAAATCTCCCTCCTCCCCAACCACCCCCCGCCTGTACTCTGGACAGGCTCTCCATTTCCCTCATAGGTTCTCATTTTTAGGACAGTTCAAAATGCAGTTATTTCTCT
>PVKC010030232.1:0-14892 GCA_004027635.1 Crocidura indochinensis | reverse complement strand
TGGTGTCCTGTACAACTAACTGCCTGATGTGCAACCCCTCCCCCCAAAAAATAAAATGCTGATAAGTCCATAGGTATGGGCAAAGTACTAACCTCACAAGTCAATTGCTATAGGAAAAATAACTTTAAACAAAAGTATGTACACCCACATATGATATCTATATTTATCTAGTAAAGAAGGCTTTGTGAAAATGAAAAATGACCAATCAATATGAGGAGGCTTTAGAAAGAGACACTTTGTTGCACATTTTGTGAGGAAGGCAGGGAAAGACACTCTTGGTATTAGTCATCAAAAGAGGTACCTTGATGTGGGGACACTATAATACACTACAGGAGGACATGCACAGCAACCTGGAGAGAAAGTGCATCACCACTCCCTCGTCCTGTCTTTTCTGGATAAACCCCTCAAATAAACCGTTATCTGACCCAGTTCAGTGCATTGGACAGTGTTGTCCAAAAAGCTGGCAAATCCTGGGGCCAGGGAGATAGTACAGCTTGGTATGATACTTGCTATATACCTTAATCCAAATTTAATCCCCAGCATACCCAAGCCTGGCAGGAATGATTCCTAAGAACAGAGCCAGGAGTAATCCCCTGAGCACTGCTGGGTGTGGCCCTTAAAACAACAAAATTTTACAAAAATTAAGATGACAAGTGGCCTCAGTAGAAAATAAAATAGATCTATATACCCAAGCCAAAGTCAATAGAATCAAGAGCAATTTGGAGTAACCCCTGAGCATCACTGGGTGTGGCCAGTTTTTGGTTTGAAAAAAAAAAAAAAAGAAAAAGAAAAAAAGACTTGTAATATACAATGCAATAAAAAAAATTTGAAAAATATTAAGATGGCAAATCCCTGAAACTGATACATTTCCCTTATTTGAACAAAAAGATTTCAAATGTAGTAACACTGCATTTGATGTTTTGATGTATACAGTGATATGTAATTGTGTAATATCACTACCATATTTATTCGAGTATAATGCCCACCCTAATTTTCTATTAAAAATCGGTATAAAATTTTGTTTCACAACAAGCATTGTAACTGACAAAAAACATTGTTGAACACGTGTAGTCATGACAAAAATCATTTATTGACAACATAAACTAGCATAAACACAATACCGAAATATATTACCAGTAACAATATTTAAAATGCTTCCAAGTCAGATTCATCATCAGATACACTGAAGAGTTGTTCCCATTCTTCTCAAGTTAATTTTTTATCAGTTGGCAGGAACATCTGTTTCTCCAGTTTCTTCACTTTCTTCTGAGTCTGAATTCCATAGCAAGTCGTCTTCTGTGCTGTCCATTTGATTGCTGATGCCTGTCTTCAAAAAACTCTTAATTATCATTTCTTTCGGTATGTCTTCTCATGATGTTTTAACCCAGAATGTCACGAGAGATAGGCAAGGTTTCTTGGGTTTTTTTTTCCTTTGTCCTCACGTACAATGTGGGGCTGCAGCCTGGAAAAGGTGCAGTGCAAACTCACAATTTACCTGCGCCCTCATTGGACCGCCACCACTGCCACCCCACCCCAGCCCTCACTTATAACGCACACCCAAACTTTGGATTTCTTTTTTCTTTTTTTTTTTTTTGGTAGAAATTCTGTGCATTATGCTCGAATAAATATGGTACATACATTTTGGATTATTAGAGTTTAAGCAACATGTTTACAGTATTATTAAAGTCTAAAGTACTGGTGTATAAAGTTACTGCACCCAACCACAAACTTCAACACTACCCATACTTCATCTTTAGTATGGTCTCCATCCCCCCACTTCCATCTTGCCACCCATTCTTCCACTGCTTGTCAATCAGTTTTGTAATACAAAGCCAAGGGTCTGACATTATTTGATATTATTTATCTAGTCCCTTCTTTTGTTTCTCCATATCCACAGATAAATGAGATAATTAATTTCTTTTTCCCTCTGACATATTTCATCTAATATGAAGCTCATTACTTCCATCCATGTTTGCACACTGCATTATTTCTTTTTTCATAGCTGCATAGTATTTTAATGTATATGTAGACCACAAATCCTTTATCAATTCATCTGTTGTATATCTCATGCAATTAACAAAAATTAATTCAAAATGGATTAAAGACATCAAGATAAGGCCAGAATCCACAAAATACATTGAGGAAAACATAGGCTGAACTCTCTGGGTTATAAACCTCAAAAAAGTCTTTAATAATTTGGCTCATTGGCAAAGACAACCAAAGCTAAAAAAATAGACAAAAGAAACTACATTGAATTTGAATTTTTTCATGTAAATAAGAGGACTAAATTAAAATGATATGAAATACTTAAAAAAAGAAATACTTGTATAAATTGCATCACACAAGGGCTAACATCAAAACATATAAGGAATCCATAATGCTCAACAACAACAACAGAAACAGTAATCCCATCAAAAATAGGACTAGGAGAGCACATTTTTCTGGAGAAGACATATGAGTAGATATATGAAAATGTGTTCATTGCCACCATTTTCACTTAATAACAGGGAAGTGCAAATTCCTGATTATTAGTAATGACAATGAGACATTATCCCACCCTAGTGAGAATGGCATATACCCAAAAGACTGGAAACAACCAGTGTTGGCAGTGATGGAGTAAGTAAAGAATATTCAGTGTTGAGTGGGAATGTCAACTGGTTCGACCTCTGTGGAAAACAAGAAGAAAATACTCATAAAAGTAAAAACAGAGGGTGTGATAATAGAATTATAAGCATGAGAAACCATTTTCACAGTATTGTAAACCACAGAATATCCCCCCGCCATCCCAGAATGGTCCCCAAACCAGGGGCGATTTCTGAGCACATAGCACATGAAGCAGGTGTGCCCTCCCCCCAAAATAAATAAATAAATAAATAAATAAATAAATAAATAAATAGAAACATATAGAGAAGAGACCAAAAGCTTTGCAGGTAGTGTACTGAGTCCACACCTGACTTTCAGACTTTTACAGTACAACAGAAATGTAGAGGGAAAACATCTGTAGCTTGAAGTCACCGGTGGGGTAAAGTTTGCTATTTTAATCCTTGGAAATTAGAGAACCCTTTCAAGTTTTCTAGTCTGCCCAAAAATGGGGTTGATGGTCCATGGTCCCTAGACCATTTCTATCCACTACCATTAAGTGCCGATCGATGTCCTCCTGTGTCATTCTTGGACCTCTGTTGGGTGGTCCATTGCATCACCACACCTCCTGCATCCTGCTGCCAGTTCTCAGAGAAAGCACAGGGAATTATGACAGCAGCTCTGCTCCTTGACGCTTTTTTTTTTCCTTTAGTTTTTGGGTCACACTCGGTGGCACTTAGGGGTTAGTCCTGGCTCTGTGCTCAGAAATCTCTCCTGACAGGCACTGGGGACCATATGGTATGCCGGGATACGAACCAATGTCAGTCCTGGATCAACCACTTGCAAGGCAAACGCCCTACCGCTGTGCTATCTCTCCAGTCTCTCCCTTGAAGCTCTCGATGCCACTAGCCCTGCTTCATGCTGCTGCCGCCAATGCCATCAGTAAGAAAGCCTTGATGCCATCATCAAAGGAAGCTGCAGAATCCATTTCCATCTGACCTAGGAGCATCAACAAAATCTCTCCCCTCCTCCACAAAGAGAGCCCTTAGCCCTTGCAATCTTCCATTGGTTTCCAAAAAGGCTGAACCAACCAGTTGTGAATGAGAGTTCTTTCTTACCACATCTGCACTAGCACTGGTCGTTCTTGTTCTTTGTGATGTGTACCAGTGTCTGTGGTGTTGGATGATAACTCATTGTTGTTTTGATTTGCATCACCCTGATGATCAGTGATGTGGAGCATTTTTTCAGGTATCTTTTGGCCATCATATTTCTTCTTTGAGGTAATTAATGTCTGTTCATTTCATCTCCCCATTTTTGGATAGGGTTAGTTTTTTTTTTCTTGCTAAGCTCTATTAATGCCTTGTATATTTTGGATATTAACCACTTATCAGGTGGGTTTTGAATGAATAGTTTCTCCTATTCCATGGGTAGCCTTTGTATTTTAGTCACCATTTCCTTTGAGTGCAGAAGCTTCTTAGTTTAGTGTAGTCCCATTTGTGTATCTTTGCTTCCACTTGGTTGACCAGTGATATTTTATTCTTGAAGATGACATTAGCTTCAATGTTTCTGGTCAGATATCAAGGTCTTTGATCCACTTTGACTTGACTTTTGTGTTCAAGAATTCCTTCTTCTCTACAACCCTGCTAACATTTTCTCTTAGAGGATTTTCAAGATTTTTTTTTTTTTTGGAGATAAGGAATGACCACACCCTGTAGTGTTCTGGGGCTATTCCTGATTCTATGTTCAGGATGCATCCCTAGCAATGCTCAAATGTCCATTAATATTTGGTACCAGAAATCAAACTAAAATCAGATATCTGGAAGATATCTTGTTTACTATTGCTCCCACCCTTCATTCTTTTTTTAAGGCTAACTAATACTCTATTTTTGGTTAACTATCACAATTTCCCTCATTCATTCATATCTTTATGACACTGGGGTTATTTTCAAAGAAAAGAGGCCTAATTTTAAAATAAAATATTTTTAGACAATAGACTTTCCATTCAGGAAAAAGAGTATTCCACAGTACTGAAACAGAGGACAAATAAATGTAGGTGAGATTTAGCATCAGTACTAGCCCTGCCCTAGTGTGAGGTCCTAAATTCTGGCCTGACTTGCTGCTTTTCTAAGATGACCCTTTTCAGGATTTTCTCTGGTAGATGATGAAAAAACTTAACTGTTGGCTACACCCACTGACTCTGCATCCAGACTTGAGGTTTAAACTGGGTATTTGTTACACAAGGTTTCAAGAGTTCAGTTACTATAAAAGAAAAAAAAAGAATTACAGGAAACTCATTCTCAAATCTGAGAGTTCCAGTTTTTCTAATTGAATGTAATAAGAGGTTACCTTTATTAAGCACCTATTTTATGTCCTCCATACCGGAGAAGTGACCTCAATTCATCGTCACCAACCCTGTGGGACAGGATTTAGCATTTCTAGTTAACCCACTTCTGCTATTCTCTTCATGGGATAGCCGGCACAGAAGAGAAAGAGCATTGTGGCTGATAGACACTAGTCACTATAACAAGTCTCGGGCAAGGTGTGTCACAAGTTGGAAGGCTTCATTCTTCCTCAAAACATGAAGCTCACAAATTACAGGGCACCCAGTTCTAAGCACACGTCAGCATCCTTTTGTCTTGACTCTACTTTAATAGCATGCCTGTTTTTTCCTGAGGAGAAAGCCATTTGAATCTGGCTCACAAGCCAAGTCTAGCAGAAAGCCTGAACATTCCAACTTAGCAATCAAGTGGCCAATGGAACAGAATGGGGTGGGTGCTAAGAGAGAACCCTTAGGTGTTGAAAGTTTACCAGGACTTTGCAGCAAAAATACAACAGGAATAATAACAAGTGGGATAATATATTTGTTTAAATATTTGAGCCAATTCATGTCAGAAAGCAGACAGGTATAAAATATTATCGTTCCTAAATAATAAGTCATGGGACAAAAATTTGAAGAGAGGCTTAAGAAGGTACTTACTTTATATACTACCAACCCAGATTTGATATCCACTCCACCTGTGTTCCCTTGATCACTGCCAGAAGTGACCTGAGTAATACCTGAGCTCTGCCAGGTATGGCACCAAAACAAAGAATGGCCAGGCCAGGTATACTATACAATTTTTTAAAGAAAAACATCAAAGAGATGAGGAAATAGAGAAATTCAAATGAATTCTCAGAGTAGCAAACTCTTCTAGGGGAGCAAAGGAAAAGACACCATAAATAGGAAAGAGAGAAATCAGCTGAACTGTTCATAAACTATTAATGCTGGATATTTGGCGTTAACAGTGAGTTAAAATTCCATGGGATCCTGCTACATAGTGAGTCTACCCTTACCAACCAACTATGCCACAGGCCTTCACAGAGTGAATGGAGATGGCATTACAAAGTCTTGAAGAGTTGAGAGAGATCATTCCTGAGAAGTTTGAAGACTACCCCTAATACAAGGTAGGGATTTTCTTGTAATGTATAGTAGAATGATGGGAACAGTGTAAAAAAAAATAAAACTATATGTTTTTATAAATATACCTTAAGTAAAATGACAATGAATATGAACAAAATTTTTTCATTCACACTACACATAAGAAAATTGATGCAATTATATGAATAACAAAAAGTGAACCTCATCATGAAGAAAATTATAAGATTTAAAATAAGGACATTTCATGGGGCAAGCAATCATACAGCGGGTAGGATGCTTCCCTTTCATATGGATGATCTGGGTTTGCTCCCGGTATCCCATAAGGTCCTCATAGCCTGTCAGGAGTAATCTCTGAGCACAGAGTCAGGAGTAATCACTCAGCACCAGTGGGTGTGGCTTCCAAAACCAAAAAAAAAAAAGGAAAGTTCACAGTAAAGGGTCACTTTATATAATGCAGATGGTCCCAAACATGTATATGTAGGTATATAGTAACAGAGCTTCAAAATACAAGATAGAAAAGTCTATAGAACTAAAGCATATGGCCCAGAGGCAGAGCATCAACCTGTATACTTAATCCCTAATGTGGAGAAAATGAAAAATAAAATGCATAATAAACTATTTGCTAGCCCATAAAATAATACGGAATAAATTGCAAAGAAATAAGATCATAGTGTATGTTCTCTGGTCATACCTGTAATAAATAAGAAAAAAATCAATAATTAGGTAAATAAAAATAATACCCAGTTACTTACTGAATAGTTAGAAGTTTAATTCGAGATAGCTTATAAAATTAAATTTTACATTAAATTAAATCATTACACTGTATGGGATACAATTAAAGTATTTTTATAGTGTCAAAAATCAAGCCAAAAACTTAACACATGCAAGGCATTATCTTTAGTTCCAGTTAAAATATGTAAAGGAAAATTTGCAGCCTTAGGTATTTATATTATAAAATAATTTTTAAATTAATCTAGTCTTAAAAACTAATAGAAAATAAGATCAAAGTAATTAAGTAGAATAAAGTAAATAATTAAAAGGAAGGATCAATAAAATATAAAAAGAGAAGAAAAATTTAACTTAATGTTGCCTTTTTCATCAAAATTAACAAAATTCATGAGACTCTCATAAAGATAAAACAAGCCACCCAAAAATTGCCAACATCAGCAATAATGAATGTGTCACCACTCCACATCCGACAGATATTAAAAGGATTGAAGAATATTATAGTTTTGTTTGAAAACTAAATTTGAGGAGCCGGAATGGTGGCACAAGCGATAGGGCATTTGCCTTGCATGCAACTGACCTAGGACATATCGAGGTTTGATACCCTGGCGTCTCATTTTTGAAAATTTGAAATTTTTTTTTTTTTTGGTTTTTGGGCCACACCCGGTGACGCTCAGGGTTTACTCCTGGCTATTCGCTCAAAAGTCGCTCCTGGCAGGTACAGGGGACCATATGGGGAACCGGGGGATCGAACCAAGGTCCATCCAAGGTTAGCGCAGACAAGGCAGGCACCTTATCTCCAGCGCCACCGCCTGGCCCCTGAAAATTTGAAAATTTAAAAAATAAAAATTGAAAAATAAAAGTGTTCAATTTGAAAAATAAAAAATTAAAATTAAAATGGATTTAGTAACTGAACAAGGTGATGAGAAAATTTAATTGTACCATCTATTTTTTAAATTTTTATCAAATAATTTTAGGACAAAGCTTATAAATTCTATAAAATATAATGATAAATATGCTATCAGACATGCAAAGCCCTATGAATAAACAATACTTAGCAAAATATAGATTAGGATTACCAATGTAGGTTCATCTTTGGTAAGGAAATAATTTTGTTACTCAGACTCTTTGAATTTTATGAAGGCTTCTTTACATAGGTATTATTTAGTAAATCATCAAAAACTGATTTGGACTCATCCTGCTATAAAAGTAAATATTTTAGTAGTTACTAAATTTCCTCCTCCTCCTCCTCCTCCTCTTTAAGAAACATTCTTTCTTGTGTTTTTCTCCACCTCTCTTCAATTCTCATTCCTAGATCTTCATATTTATACAAACCTCACCAGAATAGTACAATAGGGGTGCATAGAAGTCACAAAAGAAAATAAGTACAGATAGAGACATAGTTACAAGAAGGTGTAGAAACACAATGCATCTAGAATGGAAATAAACATTTCTCATTAACCAAACAAGGCTTACTAAGTTAATGCCCACCTAGACCTATCAGTTTCCTGCTATCCTACTTCTTCTCAGCTAATCCCCTTTACATCCCATTTTCCACTTGCCTTTCAATCATTGAATTCACTATAAGACCCAGAAATTCTCAAGGATGTTTCCCAACTCCTACCTCACAAGCAGCAGCAGTAACCGCAGGAAAAGGAGAGTGCCTTTGCATGCCTACATAAGACATTCCTTGAGGTATATATACACATTACCTCCTGCCCCATCCCTGTGAAATGTATGATCCTTTGAATATTAATTCAGAAATTAAGCCAAAGTAATGAAAATGATGTCACAATCAGGTAAATTGTGTAAATGAATTGGATCCAGGCTTTATTTAAATTGCAGTCATGTTGGACAATTTGTGAACTGAAATCGCCCTTTTATATTTCATTTGAACAGTCTTTCACTTGATTATGAGTGTGTTCTCCCCTTATAGCTGGTGCCACAGTTGAGTGTTTTATTCTCATCCTACTCCTGGTCCTGAATTAGTATCAAGTAGCTTCAAGCATTCAACTCTGAGTTTCTCTCATTCCATGCTGCTTCTAAAAAATGAAAAGACTAGAAAGTGTCGCACTAGTCAGTAAAGTAATGACCTAATGGCCAGTAGTAACAGTCAGGTGGAGAACTACAAACAGAAGTAGCATATGGTGCCATGGACAGGACCACAAAGGGCTGCATGCAGAGAATGGCTTCCCTGAACTCATTCAAGAATTCACCAGAGAAAAGGCTAGATGAACGTAAAGGATTTCTCTGATAGAGAGGATCCCATTCCCTTTAAAAATCTGCAGCAGCCATAATAAATACTGGAAATGTTTCATCACTGCAAACCATATTATAACTTGTCTTTGTCCTGCTATGTTCCCATTAGAATCCAGGCTCCTTGGGGACAGATTGGCGAATGGCACCAACTACAGGACTGTTGCCTCCTAAATTGGTGCACATGGAGGAACTAGCAAGGCTGCAAGCACCAGGGCAAAACACAGGAGTATTTGTAGACAACTGACAGGAATGACCACACCAAGCTCCTTCCTGAGAGGCTCTTGAACAGACTGTCTGGTCCTCAGGGCCTCTCCTGGGGGCCAGGCTGCCTGGGCAAGTGCACACACGTGAACCCACACAATGCTGCCTTTGAGCAGAGCAAGGAATGTGCCTCTGGATGGTATGTGCTGTGAAGGGCCTCCAGTGTCCACTGGGCAGACAGATGGCATGGACCCGGGAAAAGTCCAGCTCTGTCCATAGCAATAAAAATACCATGCACAGACACTCTGGGAAGGACCAGAGACACTAAGGAGGTGTAGTGGCATGTGACTGAGGGTTGAACAAGGAAGCACTATTGGATCAGACCAGAGCAGGGGAGAAAGGCAAGACATACAGCCTTTGTATCTGCCCCTATAAAAGGGCACCTCAGTTCTGAGACAAGCCTAAAGCTCCATACAATGAGTATGATGTGAACTATAGATTACACTTCCCAAGTCCATTAGAAGGAGACAAGATTCTTCCACCTCTAGCATGATAAAAGAGGTTAAATATATAAGTGCCTCTGCCAGTGCTCGCACATGATAGAGGCCCAATAAAAACAATTCTATTTTGGTTTGCCTTCTCAACTAGCTAGAGAAAATATGGTTTCTATTACTGTGGTCTCCCCAGTGTTAAAATTAATGGCTACTGGGGTGAGAAAGGTAGTTCCTTATGGTCCCTCGAGGCCACCAGGAGTGATCCTGGTGAAGTAATCCAAGAGCATTGCCAGTGTGGCCCAAAAACCAAATGTAAAAATTAAATAGCTACATGGAAAAACACAGCAAAATTTATGTGTGATTCCTTTGTAACAGTCCCCAGATAATCCTTCCTGGTATTAACTGCTACCTTCTACAAATGAGATTTTTTAATTGTTTCTGCATTCATGCAGTAGGAATACTAACAATAGAGCCTAACCACCCTCTAAAAAAACTAATGCTCTGGAACCAGAGAGATAGCATGGAGGTAGGGTGTTTGCCTCGCATGTAGAAGGATGGTGGTTCAAATCCCGGCATCCCATATGGTCCCCTTAGCCTGCTAGGAGCGATTTCTGAGTGTATAGCCAGGAGTAAACCCTGAGCACTGCCAGGTGTGACCCAAAAAAACAAAAACAAAAAAAAATTAATGCTTACTGCAAATTTGCTTATTTGTTTGTTAAATCTGCTCTTTTGAGCCTCCTCTGGGCCAGATGTTGTGTATGCCCATACAGTCTATGTGATGCAACAACATTTCTGTGAGATGGACAAAACTCAGGTAAAATAATGTTCAAGAACCCCAGGCAATAAGGAGCAAATCTAGATTTGAATACCGGACAGGTCAGACTCCAAAGCTTCAGTGTTTTATCATGACTAGAAAACAATTCCTGTGTTTTGTGTTTATAACAGTAAAAACCAAGGCATGATTTAGCCCTGGCCCACTGAATCAAAGTGAAGGTGATGTTTGAGCTGAGTTTTCGCAATAAATGCCTTTGGAGATACCATCCCAGCAATGTATGGCCTGGTGGACATACCCAGGCCTTAGCTGCTGCAATAACTGGTAACGGAGTCACAGTTCAACCTTTTCCTAATGACTCCCCTTCAACAGACAGAATTTACCTGGTAATGTGCCTTAGAAGTCATGAATCCCTTCTCATTCCAAAAGTCTGCCATTCAATAAACCACAGACATACCCATTCCTACCTCTGTTCTGCTTTAAAGCACCAGGCCTGAGACAGTCCAAAGAATAAAAAAAAAAAATGTTCTTTAAGAAAGAAATGGAAGAATGGTGCAGAAAGATAGTAGAGCAAGAAGGGTCCTTGCTTCCTGTGTCACACCCAGGTTTGATCCCATATGACCTCCCCAGTTCCAGCAGAAGAGATCCCTGAATGTAGAAGCAGTTCTAAGTATTGATGGACATGGACCCGAAAAACAACAACAAGAAAAATAAAGGAAAAGAGGAAGAAGCTATCAGAGACAGAAATGTCTTCTTCGACTGCAAAAGTATTATTAAGTCCATGTCTTGGTCAGGCCCAACAGTATTCACTAAAAAAAAATTAAAAAAAAAAAAAACCTAAACAATCAAAATGTTCCAGTTTCAATGGGGAGTGAGGGATCTAGACTTCTATCAGAACAAGGTGATTTTCAAGGAAATCTATAAGAGGAGAAAGTTGAGAAATGTAGAACTGCCCCTTGTCCTAGTAAAACACTGGAAGATTCACTGGAATCTGATAGAAGTTGATGTTACAATTTAAGTGACTTAGACTAAGGTGACATGCTGGGAAAATTAAAAAAGGAAAATAATATTTGAGAAATAAAGCTAAAAAGTGTGAAACCTCTATAAAACTTTTCACACTTTAACATAAGCTGTTCCTGATGACATTCCCTCTCTCCAGTAAGTTTTCATGCCAGGGTTCAGGAACAGACTTTATTCTAAATTAAATTCCACCTAGAGCCCCAAGATGCCAGGCCCTTTGGTAAGCCTGGGTCCCAGCCCAGAGAACCTGCAGTCTGGAAGAGTGTGAGGTCATGGAACCACTTCAGAGATAGTGCAAAAAACAAGTCAGCAACCACCTTTTCCCTTTGATATCAGTCATCCTCAGGCTCCACTGTAATATTTCTCATTAGTGGACTCTCAGTCAATGTGTCATTGATGAATAGTGCAATTTGAGAAAGATGTGAAAGTCCTGATAAGACAACAATGTTATTAAAAAGGCTGATGCAGTTTGAAAAGAATATAGGCTCCGATATCAGAAATACCAAGGATCAAATCCCAGCTCTGCCTTTCATTGGCTATTTGCCTTCAACAAATACTCTGAAATCCCTGAGTGGCATTTTCTCATCTCAAAGTTGAAGATTGTAATATCTATCTATAAAAAGTGTTTGAAAGAATTAAATAGAATCAGAGAAATAAAGTGCTTTGAATCATGCCTTGCTCAAAGCAGATGCTCACAGAGAAAAAGTGATTTTTATCACCATCACTTAAAGCCTGTATCAGTGTTTCCCAAATGCAAACCAAGCACTGGGGGTAGATACTGATCTCCAGTCGGCTTGCACATCTAGCCTTTCATCTCCTGATTTGCCAATCACCTCTGTCACTTGAAGGGCTAATGTTGAAAACAGATATGTCATCATTGGGCCATGAGACCTGGTATGTGGTTTCAGAATAATTATTGGTTTGGGCGGGCTGAGTGGCATCTGAAAAAATGCATAGGAAATATGTATCCTGGCGCAATGTTCTAAAAAATAAACCTTTGTTCCCTCCACCGCTTTGCTTTCAAAGCAAGAAGGTGACATCTGTCCATGTTCCTTCCACATGCTTGGAGTGCCAGACACAACCATGGGTAGAGTTCCCTGTTGGAAAGGCCTGATGTCTCTTCTTAGTCTTGCTGTTTGAAGAGAGACCAAACACTTGGGGAATCACCTGCAATCACATTGGGAAATCAAATGGGGGCAATCAGCTACCGATCATCACTAAAAGTCTCTCCCAAATCTGAGGAGTGTTACCCTCGCCCTTCTTGTCCTTACTTTTCCATCAGAATTCTGAGGCTGAATCATCTCTGTTGAGATAGTGCTAAGAGATGGGCATTTGAAATTCCAGCCATGGAACATTGCTCTCAGTCCCAAAAGATATGCGATGCAGAAAAGCACTCACTGACATTCTTGGAACAGGTCTTATTAGAAAGTTACAAGCTCCTCTCTGGGAAGGGACAAAGAAGCTTCCTTGAATATTATTGACATGAAGACCATACTCTGAGACTCTCTTCTTTCCAAAGAGTTAATAGCATATGACTTCCTGGTGTGTGAGGAAAGTCTGTGAAAGAATTAGAACCAGAGGAGCAGAAAGATCTGATCCTATGGTTGACTGACACTGCAGCAAAGTCTTCTTCAATAGCACAGAGCAGATTGGTTTATAGAAAAACATTGTTTTCCATATATATATATATATATATATATATATATATAGGTTAAAAAAACTTTCACATTAGGAAAACAGGTAAACCTTCCCAAATGTTTGTTTGTATCTGTGTAAGTGAACATCAATATCAACATGGACACCAGATAGTCACATGTGTTTAGAAGAGTAAAGTCAGAGTAAGGGGCCTGAGTCTGTGACCATGACTAATCTCTAACTCTCTCTCTGGAGTTTCCTCTGCCATAAAATAAATTCATTGAGTTTTTATTGAATTGGTTTTTTTCCCCAAACTTATCATACAAATCTATCTTCATGTTTTCCATATGAACATATGCTGCATTATGATTGGCATATTCATATAGTCAACACTGTTTGCATATATTTGGTAAAATGGCCCTATTTCCTCAATTTGCTTCTTCCTTGAAATTGATTTGAAGGGGAAATTTGATAGAATCACCATAATGAAAACAACTATCATTGGCCAGAACAGAAGACAGATCAGCTGTCAAAGAAAAGACAATAAAACCAGAACAATGCTTTTCATTATTGTTGGGCAACGCTGCCTACTGAGGCTTACTACATGAGATCCACTCTGCAATTCTGAAGCAAGAAGCACAGTAAGTAGTAATAGGGTGTCAGGTACCTCCTAAGATTAATTAAGACCTCTTAATTAATCAGAAAGATTGAAAGGAAAGTTGAAAGGGAATAACCTAGCTTCTCATTACAAAACTCTGAGGTTAATGTCCCATCTTTATGACCTACATTCTCTCAATAATCCCACCTCCCATCCTGCTTCCTTAACAAGCACATTTTTTAATTTCTCTTGTTGCCATTTGAAGCTCACATTTCCAGTGTTGTTGGTCTTGGAGTTTGAAATATAGATATATTACACCACTGATGTACCCAAGAGCTCTGACCACTGCCCCTGCCCCGGTCACTTCACATTTACCTCTTTCTACCCCTGATCTCTTTCCTTTTCTGTTCTTCTTCTCCCTATACACTGGGGGCATTTCAATTTATAAGAAACTTGATCATATTTTAAGAATACAAAGATAATTTATAATTTGGTTGTGCTCGTTTTTAAAGTAAATTCTACTGACTTATTTGGCAGTATCCAAAGAAACTATTCATTTTATTAGTTTAAACACCATTCCCTCCAAGTCTTGTTTATACTGCAAATTTATTTAATGAAGAATTTTGTCACACAATACACAGATAAATATAAGCAGTACTTAGGTCATCAAATTAACACAACTTCCAAATTGAAGTTAACATGTATTGTGACATTGGAGAGCACAAAATCGAAAGCTTTTGTGTTAGCTATACATTATAATAAAGTGGTTGGGTTTACATTGCAAACCTCTATCACAAAAATCTCCAAGGCACTCATTTCCTAGAACCACTTAAATGTGATATTACTTACATATATAATGAGGGAGGACTTGGACCTCAAATACCTCTGAATTATCTTAGAATAATAGGTTAGCCTATGAACTATGACAGACTACTAAATAGCCTTTTTTTTCTTTCTTAATTTTTTGCTTTTGTTAATTCTTTTTTACGTTTAAGTATTTATTTTTATTTTTTGTTTATGTATTTACAACACTATCAATGGTGGCATTTTTGTTCATAAAATAATCACCACTACATGCTCCACCAGTGTCCACTTCTCTTCACTACTGCCCCAGTGTCTCCCTCCCTCATACTACCCCATTCTTTCTCCTGCCATAGTGAGTTCAGTTCTGTAGATCATTTCTCCATTT
>PVKC010030231.1:0-14977 GCA_004027635.1 Crocidura indochinensis | reverse complement strand
CGATGACCTTTTGCGTGAAAGGCAAACGCCTTACCTCCATGCTATCTCCCGGGCCCTGTACCACAGTTTCTTTAGCCTTTTATTTATTGGGCACTTGGTTGTTTCCAGAGTCTGGCTATTATTTTTATTATTATTATTATTATTATTATTATTTCCAGAGTCTGGCACTGCAATGAATATAGGTATGCAGAGGGCATTTTTTGTGTTGTGTCTTTTTGTATATCCCTAAGAATGGTATTGCTGGATCATATGAGAGCTCAATTTCCAACTTTTTGAGGAATATCCATATTGTTTTTCAAAAAGGGAAATATTTTTATGTTATCCTCATACCCACAGATTACTAATGCTACTATTTGTGACAAATTAATTAGTCTGATTTTGGCCTCAGCAAATTAAACAGAATAGTTAAACTATACATATTAAAGCAATATATTTAAATCATCCACACTTCATTAGAAGTTTCTGGTTTGGGACCACACCTGACTCTGGACTCAGGAACTTGGGTGGTGCTGGGGTGGTGCTCAGGGCACTGAATGGGATGCCAGCATTGAACTCTGGTCTGCCACCTGCAAGGTAAATGCTCGACCTGTCCTTCTGGCCCCATTAAAACATTTTGCACTTTGTCATGCACTGTCAGTAGTATATGAGAAGTCGGATTCAATGCAATTCCCTCATTTAATTTTTTTGATTGGTAAGTAAATATATTAATGTATCTAGAATTTTCCTCACCCCTCCCCGCCTCGTTCTCTTAAGTTATTTAAGAGAACCTTAATGGCCTCCAGTGCGCCAAGATCCCAAGGGTGATACAGGTGAAAAACACACAACTAGGACCAGGGGCCCAGCAGGAAGAAACAAGGTTGGGAGGAGGCCATGGTCAGAAAACAGTTCGGAAACACTGATCTCTCTTTTTTTTTGGGGGGGGTTGTGTGTACATGACATCAGTGAGGTCAGATTGCAAGATGTGTGGAGTCACTGGTGAGGTCAGATTCTGGATGAGTAGAACACTCATGAAAGAGCGTCCACCAACCACTTTGGGAGAGTAACTGACTTCATTTTAGGTGGGAAAGGGATATTTATATTAGAGGGATTAGAGTGTGGACTCTGTGCCAGCCAATCGGGTAGGATGTGAGTGAGAGGGAATTAGAAAAAAAAAATAGGGTGTGGACTTTAGTGCTTCGGAGATTAGGGAGAACAGGGTGTGTGCTCTGGGTGTTAAAACAGGAAGTGTGATTTGCTACAGTTTTGTGGGCCAAGTAGTGCTCAGGGACTTCTGGCTTTATATTTAGGGATCACTCTTGGTTGGTTTGGGGGAACGGGTTAAACTCAGTTCGGCCTTGTGCAAGGCAAGCACCCTCCCTACTGTACTCACTTCAGGCCTGATTTCTCTTTTTCCTTGGCTTTGGGACCACACCTGACATAGCTCAGGGATTATTTCCGGCTTCTGTACTCAGGAGTTACTCTTGGCAGTGCTCCAGACACCATATGGAGTGCTGGGATTTGAACCCAGCTCAACCACATGGAAGCAAATGCCTTCCCCAGGGTCCTACAGCTCCAGCCCAACAAGCACTACTTTCTTGGTAAAATATATAAAACCAGGATTTCTCGTGGTGACAGAACATAGAACATTTATAAATCATCCTATTTTTGGACAGTGTGTTAGTTTAGAAAACTCTTCGGATAAATGCTTCCTAGACTTTCTGGCTTTCAAAAATGAGCTTCAGAAAGCAGCAAAAATGGAGTCATAGTCCTCTCTGATGTTTGTTCTTATGTTTCGAAACCAGTAATACTCATATTGTTTAATTTGTAGTTCTTATCTTTTTTTTTTTTTTTTTTTGGTTTTTGGGCCACACCCAGTGACGCTCAGGGGTTACTCCTGGCTATGTGCTCAGAAGTCGCTCCTGGCTTGGGGGACCATATGAGAACCGGGGGATCGAACCGCAGTCCGTCATAGGCAAGCGCAGGCACCTTCCCTCCAGTGCCACCGCCCGGCCCTCTAATTTGTAGTTCTTAAATTTAATTTAATTTTACCCAATTCAATTGCAGATGGTTTTGGCAGTATGGAAGTAAATCTAAAGATAATCATAAAGCTATGTAGTTAATATTCAGTGTGGTCTTAGGTAACTTTCGAGGTGTTTAGAAGATGTAAGAGGCTCCTCTGTGATGCTGGGGGAACCATGTGATGCCAGGCAATTAATTGCTTTACCTCCTGTACTGTTTCTTTGGTCGGATCTTGTGTAATATAAGGTTCTTTGTATATATGACTCTTACTTCATGAAGTTTTTGAACTTGAAAGTTAATCGCTTTGTTTTCAGTTCACTATTTTTTATTTGAATAACATTTTATCTCTACCCTTTGCTGTGTTCAAGGTACTCCAATCAACAAACCACCTGTTCTAGGCTACAAAGATCTCAATCTTTTCAAACTCTTTAGATTGGTTTATCATCAAGGTGGATGTGACAATGTAAGTATTGGTGGAATGAAACTTTAAACGTCATCTAATGTTTTGTGGTATGCATTTTAGGTGATAGCACATTTTTATGAACATATTAGTGTAATAATTGTTTCCCTTTGCACTATGACAAATAAAAACTTAATTTTCCAGATTGACAGTGGTGCTATATGGAAGCAAATTTATATGGACCTTGGCATTCCTATTTTGAACTCGGCTGCTTCCTACAATGTAAAAACTGCATATAGAAAGTAAGTGGTATAGTTCATTTGTCAAAGAATACATACAGAGAATATTTTTCATTTAATGACTTTTCCTACACCCCACCCCTCCCCGACCACACCTAGCAACATTCTTTTTGAAGCCATTGTGATATATAGAGTCCTTCATAGTTGGATTTCAGATATACAGTGAGTCAGGGCCCTTCCCACCACCAGTATCAATCTCCCTCCACCCGTCCTATACCGCCACCCTTTGCCCCCTGGCCTGCCAGTGTCACAGGCCCCTTTGAGTTTAGATTGTTTAAACTTTGGGGGATGGGGCATGCAGTGCTGGATCTGACTTGGGGTTCCGACATGCAAAGCATGTGCTCCAACTCAGGTATCTCTGTGATCCATTCCATTAATTAATTAATTAATTTTGGTTTTTGGGCCACACCCGGTAACGCTCAGGGGTTACTCCTGGCAGGCACGGGGGACCATATGGGGAACCGGGGGATCGAACTGTGGTCCGTCCTAGGTTAGCGCAGGCACCTTATCTCCAGCGCCACCGCCCGACCCCTAATTTATTTATTTATTTATTTTTGTTTTTTGGCTCACACCCAACAGCACTCAGGCATTACTCCTGGCTCTATGCTCAGAAATCACCCCTGGCAGGCATAAGGGAGCATATGGGATGCCAGGGATTCAAACCACCGTCCTTCTGCATGAAAGGCAAACGCCTTACCTCCATGTTATTTATCTGGCAACATTATTTAATTTTTAACGACAATATATTAGTTAAGGAGAAAGAATGCACAAAGATTTACATAATTAAATACCTGTGACTTATTACAGAGGGTTTTGTTTTTTTAGTCTTAGTGTATCAATTTTCTTTTTTTGGGGGGGGCCAAAACCATTCATCAAACATCCATTGATGCTCAGGGGTTACTCCTGGCTTGGAGCTCAGAAGTTGCCCCTGGCTTGGGGGGACCATATGGGACGCCGGGGGATTGGCTAGCACCTTACCTCTAGTGCCACCTCACCAGCCCCAGGTTTCTTAATCTGTTTTTCACATCTTGATTTTCTTTTCAAAACCAAGAGTGCTGGCAAAGAAGTGTAGTTTGAAATAATGGGGCATATTATAGATCTCTGTGGTTCTTATAAGATACAACTTATAAGGTCAGTCTTATCACTACAAAACATAATAAGTATGTTCAGTTATTATGAGTTCAGAATTTTCCGGAAAGCTATAATCCTACTTAAAACACCAAAAATTCGTAACATTAAAAAAGTGTTTGTAGGCCATTGTTCCTGTATGAGTCTGTCTGTTCTTTCACCTTTCTTGTGCTTTTCCGGTAAACTTTTGTCTTTATTATTTAAATTAAGATTATGAAATGTTATTTGTGTAGGTATCTCTATGGTTTCGAGGAGTACTGCCGTTCTGCAAATATTCAGTTCAGAACCATTCATCACCATGAACCAAAAGTAAAAGAGGAAATAAGAGATTTAGAAGAACCAATGGAAGAGGCGGTAAAAGTGGATCAAGAAATGCCTTTAGTAGAAGTGAAGTGTGAACCTGAGGAAAACATTGATTCAAACAGTGAAAGTGAGAGAGAAGAAATAGAATTAAAATCTCCAAAGGTAATTCTTAATACTGTTTTTATCTATTTTTTCAAGCATTTAAAATTTTTGTTTTATTTTGGGGTCACACTCAGCAATGCTCGGGGATTATTCCTGGCACTCTGCTTAGAAATTATTCCTGGCAGGCTCAGACTATATGGGATGCCAGGGATTAAAGCCGAATCAACTGTTGGGCTATCGCTTTGTCTTTTTCTCGTTGGGGTGGAAAGATAGCATGGAGGTAAGGTGTTTGCTTTGCATGCAGAAGGACAGTGGTTTGAATTCCGGCATCCCATATGGTCCCCCGAGCCTGCCAGTGATTTCTGAGTGCATAGCCAGGAGTAACCCCTGAGTCCTGCCGGGTATGATTTGCCTTGCACGCGACCCTCCCCTGACCCAAAATCCAAAAATAAAATACGAATATTTTCTTTGTAGGGTTGGTTGACCTACATCTTTCTGCTATCAGGCTTCTCCTGGCTTGGCCATCAAGGGTTGCTCCTGGTGGTGCTTAGTGGATCTTATGCTGTTCTAGGGATCAAACTTGGGAGTTTTGCATGCAAAACTTGTACTCTAACCCACTGAACTATCTTTATACTCCCCAAATTTCTGATGTTTTGTTTTTTTGGTTTTTGGGTCACACCCAGTGACGCTCAGGAGTTACTCCTGGCTATTCACTCAGAAGTCGCTCCTGGCAGGCACGGGGGACCATATGGGGAACCCGGGGATCGAACCGAGGTCCATCCTAGGTTAGCGAAGGCAAGGCAGGCACCTTACCTCCAGCGCCCCCGCCCGGCCCCTGATGTTTTGTTATACTGGGTAGATAAGCTACTTTTAGAAAATTAGAACTAAATTATAGATTATAGATTTGATCCCCTTTCCAAATCCCGTTGTTTGCTGTTCATGGTTTTAAATTGTTTGTATCTGGGTCTTGTCAAATTTTAATTTCCTTCAAGTTTCTTGCTAAACTTTCACCTCACTGTGCCTTTCCTGGTCAAAAATTGTAGTCTACCACAACTTTAGCAGTCAAAATTCCTTTAAATGTTCCTAAAAAAATCTGTAACTGGGATGGAAACATAGCACAGCAGTAGGGCATGGTAAGGCATTTGTCTTGCATACAGTCAACCCAGGAAAGACCGTGGTTCAATTCCTGGCATCCCATATGGTCCCCCGAGCCTACCTGGAGTGACTTCTGAGCACAGATCCAGGAGTAAACCCTGAGTGCCACTGGGTGTGACCCAAAATCAAAACAAAACAAACAGAAAAAGAAGTGTTTTATATCTTGCGAAACCAGAACTACTCATTATTTTCTCTCCCCATCTCTGGTAACACTATTCTGCTTTTGTCATATTGATTTTGACTATTCCAGCTACATAATTTAAGTGAATTGCAATATTTGTCCTTTTGTGACTGGCATATTACACTGAGCATATGTGTTTTAACATTTATCTTGTGTCAGAATTTTCTTTTAAAACCGAACCTGCCCTGTTAGATATATGGCTAACTCAGATTTGTAAGCAGTATCCCATATGGATTCCTGAGTACTGCCAGGAGCGATCCCTCAGCTGGGTGTGGCCCAAAAGACCAAACTATATTTAATATCTCCCAGTTGATGTATTTTCATGTGACTACATAAGACCTATTTCATCTTCTGCAAAACTTATGCTGAATACTTCCTAGTATGGACACACTGCTAATTTACCTCAAAAATTTTTGTTTGTATTTTACTATTGTAAAAGTATTATGGCCCATATTTCTAAAAATTTTATTTTTGTATCCACAGCAAAAGGAAAGAAATTTTGATAGTTTCTTTTATTATTTTTTTTTTTTGAGTTTGTTTTTGGCCTCACCTAGAGATGTTAAGTGCTCACTCCTGGATCTAACCCAGTGATGGCTAACCTTTTTGAGCCCGACTGCCCAAACTGCCGCACAATACCCGGTCCTCCCATTGACCAGTCCGGCCCTATTGCCAGGTGAGCTGCAAAGCAGACACCGGCACACTCGCCTCCTGCCATGCTGCATATCTTCATTGCGGACCCCATCCTGCATGCCAGCAGCGAGGCCTTCATGTGCCACCAATGGCATGCGTGCCATAGGTTCGCCAGGTACTTCAGGGATCATTCCTAACTTTGAAATTTAAATAGCTTAGTCAGGAAGTAGAGAAGCAGTTATTATATTGAGATAATAAATCACAGTGTTTTTCATAATTGTTGGCTCTTTTTATAAAAACTGTAACCGGAGCCAGAAAGATAGCACGGAGATAGGATGTTTGCCTGGCATGCAGAAGGCATCCATCCCATATGGTCCCTCAAGCCTGCCAGGGACGATTTCTGAGCATAGAGCCAGGAGTAACCCCTGAGTGCTGCCGGGTGTGACCCAAGAACCAAAAAAAAAAAAAAGATTTTAAATTTAGGGTTCTGCCTATGTAGAAGTTGACTTGAATGAGATTAGGAAATAATGAAATGGTCCTTTCGTTTCCTGGCCAGATGAAGATGCAACAAGAGGCTGGATAAAAGCTGGAAGAGGGCTGGAGAAAAAGTCAGGATTTAAGGTGTTTTTCTTTGCCTGTGTTTCATCAACCCAGTTTTGATTCCTGGTACCCTACATGGTAACCCAAGTAACATCAGGAATGACTCCCTGAGGAAAGATTTGGCCTCAAATACTCTTCTCTACCCCCCAAAAGGGCACAAGGGTTAGAAGAAGCCAGGTCTGCTGCAAAGACTTCTTAGGATATTCAAAGAAGTCAGTTCACTTTTTTTGTTTTGTGGCCACACCAGGCAATGTTCTGGGCTTCCTCCTGGTCTCCACTCGGGGATCACTCCTGGTGGCCTCAAGGTACTACATGGGGTTCTGGGGGTCAAATCCGCAAATCCGTATCGGCTGCATATGAGGCAAGAGCTCCACTAGCTGTGCTCTCTGCTCTGGGCCTTGATGCAATTCAGAACTTTTAAAGGATAGTCACACAAACATACAACGAAAAATGTTGCATCTTCCTTAACAGAATCAGTGAGGCTAGAGGTTTAATATGTCTATCATTTGGGGGGTTGGTTTGTTATAATTCTTGCTAATAACTTGAATCATTGACAGGATTATTTTGAAAAGCTTATAGTCAAGGTGTACTGATTTTGATGTGTAGTTTAAAAAAAAGCTTCACTGAGGTATGTTGTTACGGAGCATAGTATTGGCAGACATAAGTCATTTACGTGGCTTCTCTTTATTATTTATTTATTTTTGGTTTTTGGATCACACCTGTCAGGGCTCAGGGGTACTTCTGGCTCTTTTCTCAGAAATTACTGCGGGCAGGCATGAGGGACCATATGGGATGTTGGACATTGAATCACTGTCCATCCTTACTAGGTCAGCTGCGTTCAAGGCTAACGCCATACAACTGTGCTATATCTCTGGCCCCCTATTTTAATTATTTTAAAGCAAAATTCCACGGAAATCAGTAGGGGATGTCAGGTTCCTATTTCCTATATGTAGCCACAGAGATTCATTTCGCTGTGAAAGTTAAGAGTCCTATTTTCGGGGCCCGGAGAGATAGCACAGCGGTGTTTGCCTTGCAAGCAGCCGATCCAGGACCAAAGGTGGTTCGTTCAAATCCCGGTGCCCCATATGGTTCCCCGTGCCTGCCAGGAGCTATTTTTGAGCAGACAACCAGGAGTATCCCCTGAGCACCGCCGGGTGTGGCCCAAAAACCAAAAAAAAAAAAAAAAAAAGAGCCCTATTTTCCTATTCCTCCTCTCTTTTGTTGCAGTGAAAGCTATTTAGTGATTTTTATTGATGTATTGATTTTTTTATTGATTATTATTTTCTTAATTTATTTTTGGGGGCAGTTTCCAGTTGACAGGGATGAGAGCTGAAAAAACTCTGTGGTCCTGGGCTTGAGCCTGGGTTGGCTGGCTGTAAGACAGGCACTTTGCCTACTGTCACTATCTCTCTGTCCTCTGACAGCTATTTTTTGTTTGTTTTTTTGAGCCACACCCGGTGATGTACAAGGGTTACTCCGGGCTCTGCGCTCAGAAATCGCTCTTGCCTTGGGGGACCGTATGGGACGCCGGGGAATTGAACTGCAGCCCGTCCTGGGCCAGCTTGTGCCACCTCTCCAGCACAAGCAGCCCTGACAGCTATTCCTAAAGCTCTTGTTGCCTCTTCTAGGGACGAAGGAGAATTGTTCGAGATGCAAACTCCATTAAAAAAGAAACTGACGAGGAGAAGACGGAAGATCGGCTGAAAGATACCGATTCAGAAAATAAGGATCTCGACGAGGACGACGAGACCGGGGAGAAAAAAGAGAACGAGCTGCTCCTGGGGAGGAAGAGCAAGCCGAAGGAGAAGATCAGAAAGCAAGAGGACTCCGACAAGGACTCCGAGGCCGAGGAGGAGAAGGGCCACGAGAGGTACGTTGTCTTGTCTTTGTCTCAGGAAGCGCCTATTTCTGCTGAGGCCACCAGGCTTGAGGGAGCGTTTGCTCTGGGGGCTCCCGTTCCTCTGTCTCTGGAAGGGGAGACGCATCGTGGAGACGATGTGTGTCGCCTTCGGAATCGGAGAACATGCCGGTCGCCCCATTTTAATAGCGCTTGTGCCCTAAACAGTGGCCTCACAGAAGGCTGCGCCTCCCAGTCCAAAGCAAGGTCCTGCACTTGGCGGCAGGGAAGGGAGCTGGAGAAAAATGGAGGAAGTGGACCAGAGGAAGCAGCGGCGCCCAAAATTCCATGTTAAAAAAGGTACAATGTGGGAAAGCTAACAAGCACACGGGTGCACAGTACTAGCGGATGTTTGTGCTACTTCAGCTAAGACGTTTTTCTTTTTCCAGTCGTGGCATTAGAATAAGTGGCATGCACCCCCGGTTCTCGTACGGAAAGTAGATTCTCGCTCCACATCACACGTTAAGTTTTGGCTTTTTGAATAATCCATTCCGTTTGCTGGTGAATGTGACCTGTATAGCGTTCCTCGTGAGTTACCCACGTGTGGACTGGATGGACTTAAATAATAACCAAAGAGTAGCCAGATCAGCTAAACCATAGTAACCTGACAGTGTCTGGTTGTCCATTTCTGTGTTGTCAGATGGATTTATTAATGTTTGCATACTACTAAAAATAAATCTTAATGAAGCAACAGCAGCATTGCAGGCTTAAAAGTTCCCCACCCTAGCTAATTTTCTTCTGATAAGATAATGATTTTTCCAGAAGTTTTAGTTACTAAGCAAAACTAGCCTGTAACATCTAACTGTTGACCACAGCCATCTGAAAATTAATCATTAAGAAAGTATTTGGAAAAGTAGAAATGAGTGGGAGAGTAACTGACATACAAATAGCAGGTACATGATGTATAATGCCATATAGATTACTTAATAAGAAAGCTAGTGTCGTGAGTAGCTATAAGAAAAGTGGGAAAAATAATTGGATTTGAGTATAATATGAATAGAGTATTTGTACAAAATAGTGAAAGTATATACTTTATGAAGTACAGTAAATCTTTGAACAATAAAGCGAAGTTGAGAAACTTAAGTAAAAGCTTACTTAAAGTTTAATTTGAAACTTTGTTAAAAATAAGCATCGCAATATAGATGTTATACGTAAAAAGTTTGTACTGGTGATGGCACAGAGGGCTGGAGCACGTTTTGTATCTGGGAACCCCAGACTCGGTCCCTGATACTATATGGTCCCCAAGAAATCAATAGGAGTGACCCAAAGCATCACACTGGGAGTACTTTCTGAAGACCACCAGGTTTGGCCCTGGGGGATTTAAAACAAAACAAAACAGTGGGGGGAAAAGCCACACAATGCCCATTTAATGTGGTTTTAAAATTGTTCAGCAGTGGAACATATATTTTAGAGAAATTTTCATAGACTTGAATATAAAGAATATAAGTATTCCCTTTTATTAATCCAAAACTATAAACAGCCTGAATTCTTTCTGTAGCAGGTATTATGGAAATAGGAGGCTAATCTATATAGAAATAAATATATTTCTTTTAAATTTATCTTTAGAGTATTTTTAAATGACCTTCTCAAGCTAGAATTGGAAGGTGTTCTTAGAGAGAATATGTTCCCACTGCATCCCACCTATGTTTATTATAAAGCACCGAGCTCAGGACCTCTTAAGATTCTAAACTCCTTGTGATATTGAAATGGATTTTGGCTTGTTTGTTTTTTGGTCCGTACTTAATGGTACTCTGGGCACGATCCTTGTTCTCTGCTGAGGACCTTTCCCATGTGGGGCACAGGGTCTTGAACCCAGGTTGCCTGCATACGAGGCAAGTCCTCCTACCTGCTATACTCATCTCTCCAGTCCCTGGAATGACTCTGAGGCAACTCTTTTCTAAATCCAGGCAGGATTCATAGAGCATTTTAAACAGAAGAATGTTTCAAATAACGTTACATCACATTTCCCTGTGGGAGCCTTATACTTTACCTTCAAAACGAAGAAATGACTATGAAGTAGAAAACAGTGTAATACACATTGATGATGCTGTGTTTTGTTGTTTTATTAGTGTAGAGAAACGATGACATTTTAAATATGTTTAAATAAGATGACTACTAGAGTTATAGCCCCTTTTTATTATTTTGCCCTCCAATAAACTAGTCTCTACGAGTCATTCTAAGTTCAGCCAAAAATAGCAGTAGCTACCTTTAGAGTAATTACTTGCACATTAACAGAATATACCATTCCACATAGAAATCAGCACTCCCGCATGAATTCTAAAAGACCTTTTCAGAGCATATTGTTTTGAATCCAAAGTGACTCGGTGTTACTGCCTGTAGTTACTAGCTGGCCCTTGAGATTTGTTTGTGGTACAGTGCGCCTTTTCGAAATAAATGCTTTCATAAAATTAGTCCATCAAGATCTTCTCCTTCTCCTCCTTCTTCTCCTCTTCCACTGACATGCTGTTCAATTATTACTTAATAGCCATTCTACATATTGGATTCTTTAGCGTATGTTCTTTTTCCTTCGTTAGTTGTCAGCATTATCAATGTTTTAATTTGCTACAGGGAAGAAACTGAAAGCAAATGTGACTCTGAAGGGGAGGAAGATGAGGAGGACTCAGAGCCTTGCTTAACAGGAACCAAAGTGAAAGTCAAGTACGGAAGAGGAAAGACCCAGAAAATCTACGAAGCCAGTATTAAAAGCACTGAGATCGATGATGGCGAAGTTTTGTACTTAGTCCATTACTACGGGTGGAATGTCAGGTAGGTAAAGGCTGTCCTTCCTTCCTGTCGGCATTTCGTACAGAAATGCAGAAGAGATCAATCTTGTGAAGAACTACAGCAGGGTATATGCACACACAAAGCACATGTTGTAATTCTCTGGCATTCCTACTAGCTGTGTTTTGCTGACTTAAATCTTGCTAGCGCTGGTCAGTGCACTCGGCCAGAATCAGACCTATTGTCATACAAGTTGGGTTTATTTTATTTGCAGTGAAAGAGAACAGAGGACATGGACAACTAGAGTATAGTACCTTAGGGAACAGCAATAGTTTAGGATTCTGTAGAAAATGGCGAGCAATTTTCAGTAGAACAAATGAACTTTTTTTGCTTATTACACTTAAGGAAAATAAAGGCTGTATCAAGCAGTGTCTTTTTTGTGATTGAAGCTCATTGAAGCCCATTTTCTTCATATTCTCTTTAGCTCACTGCTCCCAGCTTTTTTTTTTTTTTTTTTTTTTTTTTATTCTTTTTTGGGGTCACACCCGACGGGGCTCAGGGTTTACTCCTGGCTCTGTACTCAGAAGTTGCTCCTAGCAGGCACAGCGGACCATATGGGGTGCCATGATTGGAACTACCATTCTCCTGGGTCTGCTGCATACAAGGCAAATGCCCTTCCGCTTTGCTATCTCTCCTGGCCCAGCCTTTTTGTTTAATGTAATGGCACACTGACCAGTGCTCGCAAGTCACAGTTGGCTTAGTGATCACTTCTGGTGGTGCCTGGGGGGATTATATGTTTAGACTGGGATCAAATTGGGGTACACTGTGTACAAAGTTAAGTTCCTTAAAGCCGTGTTATCTCTGGCCATCCTTCTTTATTTAGGAAAGGGATAACCAGCACTCATAACATTTGTGCATTGTTTGGTTTTCCAGAACATCCTCATAGTGTTATCCTCCTTTTTTTATCCTAAAGACCCTTCTCAGGAGACTTTTTATTCTGTTCCAAGCAGTTTTTTATACTCTTATATTCTTCCAAACTAGCTGCCTAGTTTTGTCATCACATGGCTCACAGTTTTTCACTGTCTCTTATATTCCTAAAAGCAAGTATATATTTGGAGTCTACTACTAGATTCTTAGACTATCTAGTTGGTTTTCTAAAATATGATTCCATGTGTAACTATGAGGAAAGACCTAGTCTCTAGTTCAGAAGTACCAGGACTATCCTTGGCTGGCATTATTTTTTTTTTTTTTTTTTTTTTTTTTTTTTTTGGTTTTTGGGCCACACCCGGTGACGCTCAGGGGTCACTCCTGGCTATGCGCTCAGAAGTCGCTCCTGGCAGGCACGGGGGACCATATGGGGAACTGGGGGATCGAACCGCGGTCCGTTAGCACAGGCACCTTATCTCCAGCGCCACCGCCCGACCCCCGGCAGGCATTATTAATGATGGAAATAGCTGTTGACATAGATTGATGACTAACCCCGTGTGACCTAAACAGAGTGTACCAGACTGTTTCTGCTTCTTGGCTATCTCAATCACATGCCACTTGTTAATTAAGAGGCTATTTTTTTTTTTTTTTTTTGGTTTTTGGGTCACACCCAGCAGTGCTCAGGGGTTACTCCTGGCTCCATGCTCAGAAATTACTCCTGGCAGGCACGGGGGACCATATGGGGTACCGGGATTCGAACCGATGACCTTTTGCATGAAAGGCAAACGCCTTACCTCCATGCTATCTCCCGGGCCCCTTCTTGGCTATCTCATGTCTTCTAGGAATTTGGGGATTTGGCTGAGATCCTCAGCCCCCAGGACCCAGTGTGTCTATCGTTCACGCAGGACTGTTGGCTGCATGAGAGCCGGGGCATTTACTTATCTTTAGGATTCTCTGCATGTTCAGTATTCCTCACTAATATCTAAATTAATATTTGTAAATCAGGTCTACCTACTCATTTGAAAAATCATCCTATCATAACTAGTTCTACTATGAAATTTTTAGAACTTGGGTTAATCCAGGAGGAGGGTTTCCTTGTTTCTGGGTGATACCCAATTGTTCCCTGTAGCAGGGATCACTCTGGAGGGGGTTGGGGACCATATGGTGACTGAACCCAGGTTTACCCGCATGCAAGGCAAGTGCCTTCCTTGTTGTATTCTCTCTAGCACCCCAGGATGAGAGTTTTGAATCTGTAACGCATTAGCAACCAAAACTGGATATTGGGTCTGTATCCCTTTGCATGGGCCCAGGGTAGCTAGGTTCCACAGTTGGGTAGGCTTCCAGTAACTTGGTATTATTCAAAGCAAGGACTTCTTATTATAAGGTTTTTTACTTTTGCTTAAATGTTCAAGTTTTTGTTTTGATTAGGTGCTATAAAATACCTATTTGGGGAGGGGAGCACATTTGGAGGTGCTCAGGGGTTACTCCTGGCTCTGTGTCAGAAATCACTCCTGGCAGGCTTGGGGGACTTATGGGATTGCCTGGGATTGAACCCTGTCCAGATCGACTGCATGCAGGGCAAATTCCTTACATCTATGCTATCGCTCTGCCCTCAAGTTTTTGTTTTGATTGAATTCTATGAAATACCCTTATATTTTGATAATGTTGGGATTTTTTGTTCTTCATTTGCATCAGGTGGATATTTTAGACTAGACTATATTGCGATTAAAGAGTGATGTCAGTATTTTGTAACATGTCAAGAGGAGAGCCAGAGTGTTAGTCCGGTAGGTAGGATGCTTGCCTTGCAGGCAACTGACCTGGGTTCGATCCCAACTCCTTGTCCAGTCCCCTGAGCACCACCAGGTGTGATCTCTGAAGGTAGAGCTAGAAATAAGCACCGAGCACTGCCAGGTATAGCCAAAAAGTAAAACAAAAGTTATAAAGGAAATAGGGGGTTTTCAACTTGAGCTAAACAGAATCAGCTTAGAAGAAATGAAGAATCCCTAACAAGTTTCAGGGCTGGGATTAAGAAACGCGTGCAGAGAGCCAACGTGCATGCTTTGCGTGTTAGAGACAACGTTTAATCCCAGAGATCTCAGTCTCAAGATTGAGATCCCAGATTTCAAGTCATCTCTGAGCACTGCTGTGACCAAGTATCCTCCCCACCCTACTTATATTGACATGGGAGTGGCCTCAATACTGAAATCCAAACTTCATGTACTTAGAGTTTGGTGGGGGTTGGTTTAGAAATACTAGAGACAGGGCCAGAGCAGTAGTAGAGCATTTAGGCATTTGCCTTGAACTCAGCCAACCTGGATTCTTTCCCTGGCATCCTGGAGCACTGCCAGGAGTAATTCTTAAGTGCAGAACCTAGAGTAATTTCTTCGTATTGCCTATTATGGCCTAGAAGCAACAATAACAACAAGGAGAAATACTAGATGCTAGAATGATAGCACAGCAGTCAGGGCACTTGCCTTTCACGTTGCTGACTCGGGTTCGATTCCAAGTATCCCATATGTCCCTTGAGCTTGCCATGAGTGATTTCTGAGTGCAGCAATAACCGCTGAGTGCCTCTGGGTGTGACCCGTTTCCCTCAAAAAAAAAAAAAGAAAAACTACAAAAAAGAAATTGTGAAG